>JBBPBX010073375.1:0-13278 GCA_038048925.1 Garcialebias charrua | reverse complement strand
TGACTTACGGCGGTCTCGACTTACGACGATTCGGGGTTACGTCGCGCATCTCATTAAAAAAAGAAATAATTTCTTTTATCTTATTTTATGTGTTAAAATGTTCTTGATTTCATGTGTACAGCTGTGGTTGTTTCAAATGGCTTTATAAATAAATTATAATAATAATTATTATTTTGAAGCCGATTACGCAGTGTTCGGCAGTGTTCGGCAGTGTTCGGCAGTTTTCAATTAGCTTCGGTTAGCTCCGGCTTCGACAGCCGGCTTTGGACGGACCGTGTGTCCGATCAGAGGTTTCTTCGCTCAGATAAATGAGCTGGACACGCTCGGTGAACTCTGTAGACGTCTCAGGCCCGGAGCAGCAGCCGCCGATTGCAGCAGCCGCCGATTGCTCCGCCGCATCCTACCACGCCGGCCGACACCACCAGCTCACCATGGGATCCGGTGACCATCCCGCCACTACTGTCCCTCCCTGCCATCATCCGGCCCCACCGGGGACACGGAGCCGGCGGGCAGCGGAGAGGCCTGCTGCGGCCGGGAGCTCGCCTCGATGCTCCGCGTGGCAGTCTCGGATGTTGGTGGTACAACGAGCTAACATGCTAAGACGCGGAGAAAAGGCTTTGAGGCCTCGGATGTTGCCGGGACATGGAGCTAACATGCTAACACGCGGAGAAACGGCTTCACCCGCTCCCAGTAAGTTATTAACTCTTTCCAAATGTATGGTAACATGCTAACAGCCCTTACTCTAAACAGTTTGGACCGCGTGAAGCTGCAGGAAGCCGCAGAGCTCGGAGGTGCAACGAGCTAAAATGCTAACAGACGGAGGAAGAATTCACCAGCTACCAGTAAGAAATTTATTTTTTTCCCTTCATTATGGCTCCAAATGTACTACAGTATATGTGTTTTTTGATAATTATGTAGGGTAATGTGTTAGGATAGGCGAAGTGCTTGGTAACTGTACAGTACCGTAAATGTACGTGTGTAAGTGGCGGCCAGTGTGTATGTGTTTTCCGACTTACGGCGTTTTCGACATACGAACGGGCGTAGGAACGGAACTCGTTCGTAAGTCGGGGAGTACCTGTATATATAAATTTTTCTCTTTTTACCTGTGCCACCAGTTCACGCAGACAGTACTCCCAGTACTTTGTAAATGGGAGTCCTGCTCCTCTGTTCTGCCTCAGCTGCAGCCACTTCTCTCATTAGCCCCATTATTCCCTCTGTTCCCAGTACAATTTTTTTTTCTTTTTATTATAAAAAATAATTCATTCAAAATCATTCACAATTCAATGTATATTGTACATACATACATTAAAGTTCTATAATGTCCTTCATGTAACAAAAATGCTTTTTTTTTTTTACAGTACAATTCAGCATGGTATCGTTGAGCTTCATGCCACATCCAGTTTCCCTCCACAAACAGTTCTTTGTAAGTTCTTGCTGTCATGTTTTGTTTTTGCTCATTAACGTTCAGTATCTGAGCTCTTCCTGTCAGTCTGCCTGACCAGGACCGTTTACAAATTGTGACAGTATGGAACCAAACAAGTCAAAATCATTTCCTGTTTTGTTTATTATTGAAATGATAGAAGTTTTAATATCCAGAAGTTAAAGTTTATGAAGATGACTGCACTTTAATGGTTTGCAGGTGGTTGAAACAGACCGAAGAACAGGTTTCCGATCAAAAAAATTACAAAATGCATAAAAATTGAAAAATAAACAGCTGTGCCTCATAGGCCTGGTCTTAGAGAGTAGTTTGATGTAAGTTTTGTGTGGGTGGCTCAAAAGACCTGAACGGTATTGAGCAAAAACACTGACTTATGAAATATTAAATTATGAAAAATTACAAAATACATAAAAATTGAGAAATAAACAGCTGTGCCGTGTAGGCCTAGTCTTGGAGAGTAGTTTCATGTAAGTTGTGTGTGTGTGGCTCAAATCGTGTAAAATATATTATTTTTTGTTTCTGAAGAGTGACTGCATTCGAAAATTTGTTGACGGTCCCTAAGCGAACCATCACGTCTCTGAGGGGCAGACTTTTAGCGCGGCTGACCGAAATCAGACTCCATGAAGCGGACTGACCAGAGCAACGCACCGCTGAAGGCACGGAGCTCCAATGTCCGACGTCCAACTTCAAACCAACTTTACCGCGGTTCAAAACCGCGTGTTCTTTGCTCATAACTGTGTGGACATGATGGCACACTTTCCTACTGATAACTTATCTCCAAACAAAACAAAGAGAAACGTCTCCTACCTTTAAATGTGAACGTCATCCTCGGTGAATGCGAGTTCGCCTGAGTCGAAGTAAAAAAACAAAATAAAAACACGGCCAGTGATGGAGACATGTTCTCCTGCTCGTAGTTAAACTACACACAGCTTCACTCTGACGGAGAGAGGAAGTTGTGATGCTGAGTCTCTGTTTGAGCTCGTTTTCATTTGTGTTTTTTCATGAATGCAAACTGACAGACTCTGTTCTGCATGAGTCTGACCCCTTTATATTAAAAAAGAGTGAACATCTTGAAACATCACATAGCAAATATAAATTTAATTTCATGGAGGTTCTAAATTGGCTCTGTGTGTGTGTGTACACATGACAGTTCATCAGGGGACCCACAACTGTTGCTGAATATGGACACTTGAATGTTGATGGTCAGGTTCAGAAGATGGACGGACCATTGGTGCTTGATACAAATATAAAGCAGCTTCCTGTCTCTAGAGACTTGATCAGTTCAGTTCAGTTTATTTATATAGTGTTAAATCACAACATGTCATCTCAGGGCACTGAACACACAAACATTCATATATAAAAATAACAAGTTCACAAAAAACATTCATAAAATCACAAGTTAACATTACTGTATTATTTATCTGAGCAGCAGACTGCTTTGAGTTTAACTCCATCACAGAACTCTCATCTTGAGCAAGTATGAAGGCGACAGTGGAAAGGAAAAACTCCCTCATGAGGAAGAAACATTTAGCAGAACCAGGCTCAGGACAAGCGACCCTCTGCTTCGACCGGATGGGTTTGAGAGGAACAGATAGGCTACACAATGGCAGGTCAAGAATCGCATGTTAAGATAGAAATAATTTCAAATAATTTCTGTCGTGGTGAAGAGAGAGCTGAGTCAAAAGGCAAAGCTCTCAATTTACCGATCGATCTACGTTCCCACCCTCATCTATGGTCATGAGCTTTGGGTTGTGACCGAAAGAACGAGATCTCGGATACAAGCGGCTGAAATGAGTTTTCTCCGCAGGGTGTCTGGACTCTCCCTTAGAGATAGGGTGAGAAGCTCAGTCATCCGGGAGGGACTCGGAGTAGAGCCGCTGCTTCTCCACATCGAGAGGAGCCAGTTGAGGTGGCTCGGGCATCTGGTTAGGATGCCTCCTGGACGCCTCCCTGGTGAGGTGTTCCGGGCATGTCCCACCGGGAGGAGACCCAGAGGAAGACCCAGGACACGCTGGAGGGACTATGTTTCTCGGCTGGCCTGGGAACGCCTTGGGATTCCCCCAGAGGAGCTGCTCCAAGTGGCTGGGGAGAGGGAAGTCTGGGCCTCCCTACTTAGGCTGCTACCCCCGCGACCCGACCCCGGATAAGTGGAAGAAAATGGATGGATGGATGGATGCAATAGTCCAGTCTAGACGTGAAAAATGCATGAACCAGTTTTTCTATATAATTTTTAGATGTTTCTAATTTTGGTGATATTATGGAAGAAGGAGGTTCTAGTAATGTTTTTAATGTGGGGGATAAAAGACATGTCCTGATCACACCAAGATTTTCAACATAGAGCTGGAGGCCAGATTAACACCATCCAAGGAGGGCGAAAGACTGAAAAATGTATTCCTAAGATGCTCAGGTCCAAAAACTAAAACCTCAGTCTTGTCTGTTCAAAAGCAGAAAATCTAGGGTCATCCAGGTTTTTATGACTTTAAGACATCTTCACCTGAATGAAAGCTGCTAAGAACAAGACGTAGATTCTACGGTTAAGCTAAAGTCATGGTTTGCACGTCACACTGAGGCATCTTTTTATGGGAGGATATCAGCCATGAAAAATGTTGCATATGCTTCTTAGAAAGAAAAGAAATGTAAAATACAGGTCCCTCTTGTAAATGAGTCCCCGTGACTCAACGAGGCTAGCCTGTATAAATAAAGGTTGAATGAAAAAAAAAAAAAAAAATTTTTGTTTAAACCAGGTATGTGGTGGTGATATTGATGTTTGGTGACCGCCATCTGCTGGCAAGATTCAAACATCTCTCTGTTTGCCTCCTGTTTGTCCCAGCATCTCTTGTGTCTGCAGTAAAGTTTGTATTTTTCACTTCTGACAGCCTGTTTGAGACAAATATACACTTGAGTTCTTGCAAAGATATACAAAAAACAGTTGAGTTTTTACTAGATTAAAATAAACCTTGTCTTTATCACATAATTAAGTCAGTAAAAGTGTATTTTATATTCACTAGTTTATTAAGTTACGCTTTAATTTCACAAATTAACCTAGGCAAGGGGTGTATTAATTTACTACAACAAGTTTGTAAATAGAAGAAAACAAAAAAAAGTTTGAAAAACTCAACTTTTTTATATCCATCATAGTTAAATCAGGTCCTCTGGATGATTTCTTTTTGTTGAAACATTTCATCTTTCAACCAAAGGACTTTATCAGTCCGAGGAGCGGCGACAAACTCTGTATAAACTAAAAAAACTTAAGTCAGTGAGTTTTATAGTTATAATTTTCAAAGAGTTCCCCCCCTTTTTTTTTACACCTTTTGAATGAATAAACTTTTGTTTTAGACTATTTTACACAGTTTCCCACAATTCATGTCACTGGATGTCACTGCTGCACAGCAGCTGGAAGGATCCTAAAATAGAAGCTATTAGAGAAAGGACGAGCTGAATGATGATTAAACTGCAGTTTTTATCAGTCTGACAGCTTAATTATAATAGATGGCACACAATGTGATGAAGAAACCTTGTGAAAGGCTCTGCTTCTTGTTCATGCCTTAGATGGAAATTAAAGAAAAACGTAAAACTTTATATTGTGTGTTTATGAGGTGCTTGGATTTGTGCATAAATAATGCCAAACACTAACTCCAAGATTTTTGTTTATTACTTTTTATTACTTTTTTCCATAAAACTAAAACAAACAGAACCTGGATCAATGTTTACTTATACAGGTCCTTCTCCAAAAATTAGCATTTGCGATAAAGCTCATTATTTTCCATAATGTAATGATAAGAATGAAACTTTCATATATTTTAGATTCATTGCACACCGACTGAAATATTTCAGGTCAGGTCTTTTATTGTTTTAATACTGATGATTTTGGCATACAGCTCATGAAAACCCAAAAATTCCTGTCTCAAAAAATTAGCATATCATGAAAAGGTTCTCTAAACGGTTATTAACCTAATCACCTGAATCAATGAATTAACTCTAAACACCTGCAAAAGATTCCTGAGGCTTTTAAAAACTCCCAGCCTGGTTCATTACTCAAAACTGCAATCATGGGTAAGACTGCCGACCTGACTGCTGTCCAGAAGGCCATCATTGACACCCTCAAGCAAGAGGGTAAGACACAGAAATAAATTTCTGAATGAATAGGCTGTTCCCAGAGTGCTGTATCAAGGCACCTCAGTGGGAAGTCTGTGGGAAGGGAAAAGTGTGGCAGAAAACGCTGCACAACGAGAAGAGGTGACCGGACCCTGAGGAAGATTGTGGAGAAGGGCCGATTCCAGAGCCACCGTGCACAGGCGTGTGCAGGAAATGGGCTACAGGTGTTGCATTCCCCAGGTCAAGCCACTTTTGAACCAGAAACAGCGGCAGAAGCGCCTGACCTGGGCTACAGAGAAGCAGCACTGGACTGTTGCTCAGTGGTCCAAAGTACTTTTTTCGGATGAAAGCAAAGTTTGCATGTCATTCGGAAATCAAGGTGCCAGAGTCTGGAGGAAGACTGGGGAGAAGGAAATGCCAAAATGCCAGAAGTCCAGTGTCAAGTACCCACAGTCAGTGATGGTCTGGGGTGCCATGTCAGCTGCTGGTGTTGGTCCACTGTGTTTTATCAAGGGCAGGGTCAATGCAGCTAGCTATCAGGAGATTTTGGAGCACTTCATGCTTCCATCTGCTGAAAAGCTTTATGGAGATGAAGATTTCATTTTCCAGCACGACCTGGCACCAGCTCACAGTGCCAAAACCACTGGTAAATAATTGGTTTACTGACCATGGTATTACTGTGCTCAATTGGCCTACCAACTCTCCTGACATGAACCCTGTAGTGATCCAGACGGTGGTCTTTGATACACCTTCGTCTCTTTGATATGTCCCAGTGACACCTTTTCACTGATACTTTCAGTAAAAAGACATTAACACTATTTTATTACATTATTTTGAATCAAAACACAATAAATCATAAGAGACTCTCTTATTCCTCTATTTTGTGTTAATGAATAACCTTGTGTTAAGTAAGCATTATTGAATTCAATGTTTGATAGTCAAAGACTGTTTAATTCAAACTGTTTAATTCAAGTTGGAAATCCAATGTTATTTCAAAATGATGGTCACTTCTTCATATGATGAATCAAATGGTGAAAGTGAATTAATATGTCAGACTGAACTCCTCAGTTTTGTTAGAAGTTAGAACACAGTTTTAATCAGTTGTTTTATGAAGCTGGCTCCAGTCTAATCTGTTTCTCTCTCTTCATTCTAAACAACTTCTTCTCTGTTCTAAAAAACGGATCTTCTCCTATCCGAGTGACCTTCATCCACTGGTTTGTTTGGACCAATCGGGGAAGAACAAGTCTGATCACAGATCCTTTCTTAAAGTTCTAAGCTGTTGCTGGAACTGGCAGAGTTTGCTGAGGTTCTCAAGCCATGAGGTTCCCCAAAGAGCTGAATGAACGCCAGTCACACGCTAAGGACACGTCATTCAGTTAAAGACTTATAACATGCCAAGTTATAAGTCATCTTCAAGAGCTGGAAAGCTCCATCTGAATAAATTCCTTCAAGGAAGCTTTTATCTTGAAAAGCCAAACCGGAACTGAGGTCGTTACTTCGGTGAGGTGGAAGCCGTCTTGTGAGCGATCCGTTGCAAAAAATGGACGCCGGTCGCCTGTAAGCCGTAGAACAAACGGACAGTTCGTGCACGTGAGGTTGGGACAAGTTTACTGAAGCAGAGACCAAGAATCTTCGCACAGGTAAAACGTTGATGTCCATTCGACCGAGTCGAGCGGAAGCCGCTGAGGAACTGCCATGTTTCTGGTTAAAACACATCAAGATATTGCCTCTCCTCATCCTCCATCTTCTTTAATCCTACATTTTCTCTTCTATGAAACTTTCTTATTAAGTTAACTAAACCAGTTAACTAAACTTTAAGTTTATTGTGCCAAGAGTATAAGTTAATAACACCTATAACTTGTGTTCTGTTGTTCCTATGAAAATTACGGACGTGTTTTTCATCTGTGCTGAAGTTAATTATAGGAAACTGATCGATCATGTAATGTGATGTAATTTATAATTATGTTAAATAAATGGTCCAGTCCTGCTGTACCAACATAAGTTTAACGTTTCCTGTGAAATACATCTGGTCTAGTCACAGAATTATTGATATTGATCTAAAAAGAGAGAACTCGTGAATATTGATGATAAGTTTGTGTCAGATCTACTCAAATCTTTCATCTGGAATATTGTACAGTCAGTATAACTGACAAGTATTATATCCCTACAACCCCATAGAGAATCTGTGGGATATTGTGAAGAGAAAGTTGAGAGACGCAATACCAACACTCCGGATGAGCTGCACTGACATCATGTTGTAACTAGGGATGCACCGATCCACATTTCTCATTTCCGATCTGATACTTTAAAACTGAGTATCGATCGATACCGATACTTTCCCGATCCAATACCATTCAAGTACACGACAGTGTATAATGAAGATTTTGAACTGAGAACATTTATTTCAACACAATGTGAGACATCCAATGAAGACTCTCTGAGCCTAACTAACCTCACAAATTTTAGCAGCTAACAGGAGGCATGTCTTCACCCCACACGTCCTTCTTACTCATGGTTCAGTTGGAAAACCTAAAAAAACGCTAAGCATGATGGGAAATACAACACAGCCACTCCCTTAACCAGTAAGGCAGTGGCTGTGTTGTATTTTCCATCATGCTTAGCGTTTTTTAGTTTTCAAAACTAAAATACTGCTAAGCATTATGGGAAAGACAACAAAATCCGAACATGGCGGCCGATACAGAACCGGACGAATTTAGCAATCTGAGTGAAGAATACAGCGATTTTTAGTCAGTTTGGGAAGCCAAAGTTATTTCAGGGGGTTAAACATTAAACAGCAGGTTCCAATTTATGTCTGCAGCCGTATTTAATGAAGCCTTAACAACGAGGAAGCAGGTGTCAAGCTGCGACTTTTGAGGACAGAGGAGGACGTGATGGAACCCGTTCACGTCATCCACAGAGCACTGATTGGTACTGCTTTAATTAAGGTATCCATCTAATAATTATTCAACATTACTTAGAGTTTAAAAAAGATGAGTACCTTTGAAGCATCTGTTTTATTTTCTATGTTTATTCTAACGTTATGTGCAAAATTTCACCCAAATTCTGTCTAAATAACCACTACATTTTCATAGCTGATCATCAGTGGTTTCAGCTGTAATAATCAAAATAAAACAATATTTGATATTCACCCTATTATAAGTTTAATCATATAAATATTTGCTAATTGAAGCTTGTTCTACATTTTCTGCCAGTTTTTTTCTTTTTTACATATTTAGATAATGTTATCAAGTTTTTTGTGGTAATTTCTGCTATACTTTGAGCAAACATCCTGCTCAGCTGATGTGCTTGTCTGTGAAGTTTTGACCTTCTTTTCTTTGTGGTTCCTGCAAGGACGTGTCCTTGGTCGCGGTGCTGATGACTATATGACCAGTCTGAAGAGTGGACGCTCGCAGCCAGAGCACGCTGGGAGTGATGGGAAAAACGTTGCTGCTGAGGTGACATGATCACAGACAACATCCATCCATCCATCCACCCACCCATCCATCCATCATCTGACACCCACCCATGCATCCATTCATCCAACATCCATCCATCCACCCATCCATCCATCCACCATCCACCCACCCATCCATTCCAATTATTATAAAGCTCATTTCAATCCCTATCACCCACTTTTGGTCTTACTTTGGTCTTGTTCTTCCATTTCAGCACTTTCCAGTTTAAACTTCCTCAGTCGATCCAGAAGGACCAACATCTCATCTTTTATCTGGCTGGGAATACAGCGTCAGTGCAACCTGTACACAGCCTCCCCCACGTTTGTGTTGAGATGGGGGGTGTGGTCCAAGGGCAGGGCAGAACTTGTACTTTTTTCTTTGCTTAAATTTTTTTTGTTTAAATAATGAAATGAAATCAAATGTATTAGAAAATTTATTATCACAAAATACTTTTACTACTACAGACAACATCACTCATAATACAATCATAAGTTTTTTTATTGTTGTTTGTTATTTTTAGAACAACATCCAGAAAGCCTGTCTGAAAGCTATACTGGGTAACATATCTGAAATCTTCACCTTTCGACGAATTTCTTCAATCACCTCTGGTCATTGGCAATTTGTACAGATACACCTGGAAAAATAAACATGTTTTAATTGTTCAAATATTTCTGAATTTATGTTTTTATTAATAAATTTAAAATAGAAAAAACAAAACAATGTCAAAAACAGAGTGGGTTTGGTGTCAGATGATGGATGGATGGGTGGGTGGATGGATGGATGGATGTTGTCTGTGATCATGTCACCTCAGCTGCAACGTTTTTCCCAACACTCCCAGCGTGCTCTGGCTGCGAGCGTCCACTCTTCAGACTGGTCATATAGTCATCAGCACCGCGACCGAGGACACGTCCCTGCAGGAACCACAAAGAAAAGAAGGTCAAAACTTCAAAAACAAGCACATCAGCTGAGCAGGATGTAGGATGGTTGCTCAAAGTAGCAGAAATTACCACAAAAAACTTGATAACATTATCTAAATATGCAAAAAAAAAAAAAACTGGCAGAAAAGGTAGAACAAGCTTAAATTAGCAAATATTTATATGATTAAACTTATAATAGGGTGAATATCAAATATTGTTTTATTTTGATTATTACAGCTGAAACCACTGATGATCAGCTATGAAAATGTAGTGGTTATTTAGACAGAATTTGGGTGAAATTTTGCACATAACGTTAGAATAAACATAGAAAATAAAACAGATGCTTCAAAGGGACTCATCTTTTTTAAACTATAAGTAATGTTGAATAATTATTACCGGTAGATGGATACATTAATTAAAGCAGTACCAATCAGTGCTCTGTGGACAACGTGAACGGGTTCCATCACGTCCTCCTCTGTCCTCAAACGTCGCAGCTTGACACCTGCTTCCTCGTTGGTAAGGCTTCATTAAATACGGCTGCAGACATAAATTAGAACCTGCTGTTTATTGTTTAACCCCCTGAAATAACTTTGGCTTCCCAAACTGACTAAAAATCGCTCTATTCTTCACTCAGTTTGCTAAATTCGTCCGGTTCTGTATCGGCCGCCATGTTGTTTACAAGGTGCGCACTGAGCAGCGTCTCATCTACCTACGTCACGTGCCGTAAATGCGGAAGTTCTCGGATTTCTGTGGGCGTGTCCCAGCGAGAAAATTACCATAATTTGTAATGAAATTTTAATATATTTATAATTTATTTTGCAAAAACGAACATAGTTCAATGATAATATATATATATATATATATATGTAGTGCAAAATGATTTATAGTTACAACATGATGTCAGTGCAGCTTTAAGGCCGCTATCGAAGCATCCTGGGCCTCCATAACACCTCAGCAGTGCCACAGGCTGATTGTCTCCATGCCACGCCGCATTGAAGCAGTCATTTCTGCAAAAGGATTCCCGACCAAGTATTGAGTGCATAACTGAACATAATTATTTGAAGGTTTACTTTTTTTGTATTAAAAACGCTTTTCTTTTATTGGTCGGATGAAATATGCTAATTTTTTGAGACATCAATTTTGGGTTTTCATGAGCTGTATGCCAAAATCATCAGTATTAAAACAATAAAAGACCTGAAATATTTCAGTTGGTGTGCAATGAATCTAAAATATATGAAAGTTTCATTTTTATCATTACATTATGGAAAATAATGACCTTTATCACAATATGCTAATTTTTTTAGAAGGACCTGTATGTTGTTGACACTGTTTACAACTAAGCAAACAAACTATCCAGCTTCTGACCCAACAGGGGGAGAAACTTGTAAAAGTTGATACACAGCACGCTTACACACACACTTTACACATACAGTATAACGATATTTTTGGCACTAATGGAAACTCATGGTGATATTAGTTTCACAAGCTTTATTTTAAAAGCAGTCATTTAATTTTTAAAGCCCTTCAAAAATATTTCAAGATCATGTTTGTTGATTTAAACATAGCACATTTTCAAATCTGAGATTCTTGTGTGTTGTCCTTGAAATTGTTTTCATTCGTTCAGCTTTTATTTAAACAGGTTAGTCTCACTGAGCTTCAAGGACTCATTTACAAGAGAGACCTGTTTTAAACAAAGAGATACAGATGAGGAACAGACAATGACAACAATAAACTACAGTAAAAATGCAGTTAAAATAAAAGTAATGTAAAAAACAATAAATGAAAGTGCCGTAAAACAAGGTAAAACATTAAAAACATGAACATAGTTGCTTTGATGTTTACTGTATATTATGTATATACTGGTAACGTGTGTTATAATGTGTTAAAATTTACACAGGGAATTGTGAGAAGTCATACTCTGTCACAAAATTTGGCTTTTTAGACACTGTCATGAAATGTTCAGCAAATGTTGTTATGTTATTCAAAGTCAAAGTCAAAAGTCAAAGTCAACTTTATTGTCAGATCTGCAATATGTACTGTACAGGACATACACAGGACCGAAATTGCGTTTCTCTCAGTCCCTCGGTGCAACAGTAAACATCTAAACATTGAAACACTGAAACATATAATAATAGACATAAGCATAAAATAGTAAAACTAACACTGTCCTGAGTTTTTTGCATAGTGGTATAAGAGTATGAAAATTTACACCAACTCTAAAACTAAAACATTAAACATTTAATGAACATAATACTGTCCTGAGTTTTTGCATACTAGTATAAAAAAAGAGTATAAAAAGTATAACTAAAATAAACTAAAGGTTTCTAGCATTGACATTTGCAAAGTGGCAAAGCAGCGTATGAGTTAATGTACACAGTATATGTATGAGGTAGTAGTTGATGTTGTTATAGAGGCAAAAAGTGGCATATGCAGTAAGGCACATTGGGCATCCCTAAATAAGACCGTTCAGAGCACACTGTATATGTATCAGCAGTGGTGTAGATATTAGAGTAGTGTAAATGTAAACAGTAGTAATTACATGTAAGCAGTAGTAATAAAAGTAAACAGTATTAATAAATGTAAACAGAGAATGTAAACAGTATTATGATTATAGGCAGTGATGTAATACAAACATTAGTGCAAGTATGAGAAGTAGTGCAAACTGTATGAGCACATGACCGAGAGTTTAGTGAATAACCCGTTTGATGACACAGAGTCCAGTGTTAAAAACTTTGTGTTGAGTGGTAATGTGTGAGAAAGTTTTAGTGTTAAGGCAGTTCAAATGGGAGGGGGGGCAGAGCAGGCAGAGTGTTTAGCATCCTGACTGCCTGATGAACAGAGCTGTCTCTCAGTCTGCTGGTTCGAGCCTGGAGACTCCTCAGTCTCCTCCCTGATGGCAGCAGTCTGAAGCAGCTGTGTAGTGGGTGTGTGGGATCACCTGCCATGCAGTGGGCTTTCCGAGTGAGGCGTTTGCTGTGTAAGTCCTGCAGTGAGGGCAAGGAGGTGCCCACGATCTTCTCAGCTGCTCTCACAATGCGCTGGAGGCTCTTGCGGCAGGATGCAGTACATGCACCAAACCACACAGTGATGCAGCTGGTCAGGACACTTTCTATGGCACCTCTGTAGAAGGTGCTCATGATGGGGGTTGAAGCTCCAGCCCTTTTCAGCTTGCGGAGAAAGTAGAGACGCTGGTGAGCCTTCTTTGCCAGTGCTGCAGTGTTCCTGCTCCAGGACAGGTCCTTTGAGACGTGCACTCCCAGGAACTTGGTGCTGTCTACTCTCTCCACTGCGGTGCTGTTGATGGTCAGAGGGGCATGTTGGGCATCCTTCTTCCTGAAGTCCACAACAATCTCCTTTGTCTTCTCCACGTTGA
>JBBPBX010073374.1:0-17839 GCA_038048925.1 Garcialebias charrua | reverse complement strand
AAGCAACGAACGGAATCAACCGTTCGATCGTAACAGTACCCTGACCACGGTCAGGGACACACGGTTCAACAACAACAGACGGTGAAGAAACATCGCGCTTGACCACACGAACTGCCTCTGCGTACGAAAGATTCCCAACAGTCTTAACTCTCTGAATTTCAGCAGCGGCCTTTCGATCCACACAACCAGCATAAGCAGCAGAATGACTACCACCACAATTACAACACGACAGCTGAGTCACACCACAATCATCATAATCATGATCCCCCCCACACTTACTACAACGACGCTTACTCCGACAAACAGCAGCAATATGCCCAAATCTCTGGCACTTAAAGCACCGAAGAGGCGGAGGAACATAAGCCTTAACACGAAAACACAAATATCCAACCATAACTTTATCCGGCAAAACACCATCCCGGAAACACAACAAGACAGACGTACTATCCACTTTCACTCCCTCCCGATAAGCCGGTAAACGTCTCAAGGACTCAACCTCCCCACCCCTAATGTTCGCCCTCAAGACCTCCAAGTCATCTTTAACAGGAATCCCGGAAATCACACCCCGGGAACCTCTCACTTCACCCACAACCTTGCTATCCACCACCGCTTTACCACACACAGTCTCCAAACCCAAAGCCTTGTCCCTCTGCTCAGCATGGCGACAAACGAGCAGGAGATTGCCATCCCACAACACCTTAGCCACTTCTACGTCGCCCACAGCGCGTTTCAGACCCTTCGAAAAAGCTACAGGGCTCACCCCAAGCAAACCCTGTCCCGCCGCAAACCGCAACACAACTTTACACTTCTCCAACAGCAACTTCTTCCTACCGTCAACACCGTCACCAGCAACCTCAAGGCACCGCTTACCCGAAGCCAAACCCTGACCCCCACTACTACAAGCCATCGTGGACCGCTCACAAACCAGAGTATGCCACCATCCACGCTACGAGCTCCCCCATCAGACAGTTCAGAACGAAGCTCCGCCAACTGTCGGCAGTCCAAAAGGGACTTGACACTTCTTCTTCTTTTTCAATGATGTTTTCTGGCAGTTTACAAACTCAGTGTATTACCGCCATCAATCGGTGACGAGTTGTAACACCAGACACCTGTGGCAGCCAGGTAGACAGCAAGGTAGACCTGAAACACAGGAAAGGATAAGAAAAGGTGTCTCATGAAGAGAGCTCCCCATACTGGAGGTCAGGGACCGTAACAACGGCAGTGTAGTGTAAATATTGCATAACTTGCTGGCTACCAATTGTTGAATTTAAATAGCGGTTTAGAATTTAGCTTCCCCTAATTTTCATAAGACATTAGTGCTTTTGAAATAGCGGACCTAAATAAATTAATAAGTGCTTTTGAAATAGCGGAACTAATTTTTGGATTAGCGCTGCCCAGCAGTGCTGAATGAGAAAACACCAAGACCTGCTAGAGTTAGAAAAAAGCCTGCCTGGCTCAATGATTATGAGCAGTAATCGTTATTTAGTGGTTTGGATGAAAAAGAGAAAAACACATTACAAGCAAATGAAAAAAAACATGCTGTAAGAATGCAAAAGTGACTGAAATGCACTGAAACTGTTTATATTCAAAGTTTTTTTTAGTGATTTTGTTTCATGGATTTTTTGAAAAGGTTTACTGAAAAAAGGTTGATGAGAAAATTGGTAGAAGAAAAAAAGTTGTTTATTCAAGTGAAGCTTAAAGGTAAAGTAAAAGGTTGAGTTATAACTTTCTGCTGATAAAGTTAGATGTACATGACACAGTTTACAGGTGATGTGATTTACAATTGTTATTAGGCTACTGTTATTATTACTACTAAAAGAGTTATTCATACAACTTAATGAAGTGAAGCAGCTTGTTAAGAATGCCTAATGCTGTTTTGAGAAGATTTCTGTTTCTGCCTACTGGTAAGTTTCTTTTAAACAAAGGGGAAATATGTTGTGTATTCAGTTACTGTATTTCAACTCTGGAGGGCGCTGTAACCTTGTGTGTAGAAGACGTAGAAGAAGAGTAGAGTAAAGAATGGTTCTGTGAAGTTAATGCCTACGTTCTGCTGTATTATTCCCTCGTGATATCACTACACCACATATGGAAAGGTATGATGTTCCAAATAGAGGTTGGTGAATAAAAAAATGGGTCCAATTTATCTTGAAAGTATTATTTAAAGTAGAAAAATGATAAGCAATGAAGTCCTCCATTTTCATATGAATTCATTAGAGTGGATTTCTTAATGTAGTGAATCTTGTTTTTCCAAACAAAGTTAAATAATAATTTGTCAATTTCTTTTTCATTGATATTGTCAAGTTCCAACGCCTGTGCAGCATAAATGAGCCTGGAGAGGCCTTCAGCCTTAGTTAGCAGAATACGACCACGTAGTGAAAGATCTCTTATTAACCACTGATTAATCTTTTCCTAGTTCTTAGAATTAGAGGATCATAATTTAGAGAGCTTCTTCTTTTCTGATCTTTAGTGATGGTTATACCTAAATAAATTACCTCATTTTTAATTGGTATGTCTACAATTGAGGTTTTGGAGCCATTATTTCACATTTCGTGAGGTTAAGATAAAGACCGGATGCTTTGGAAAAAGTATTTATTTCTTTGATGGCTAAGGGGATTTGATTTTCGTCCTTTAAAAATAAGGTAGTATCATCTGCCAGCTGTGTCAAAGCAACAATTTTATCAACAATAGAGATCCCTTTCAGAGGACTGGATTTAATATGATCGGCCAGAAGCTGAGCTACTAAAAGAAACAGGTAGGGGGAGACAGGACACCCCTGTCTGATCCCTCTGCAGATGCTGAATCTAGGAGAGGGTCCATTTTTTAGTTTGATGGAGCTGTTGTTGTTTTGGTACAAGGTTTTAATGATAGCACTTAAGAATGTCCCAAATCCAAACTTACTTAGACTTTGAAAAATAAAACCATGTTCTACTGTATCAAACGCTTTAGAAAAGTCTAAGAATAAAATAAAACCATTATCGTGAACAAAATCAGGATAATGTAAAATGTCCAAAACAAGTCTTACATTATTTGTGATATGTCTATTTTTCATAAAACCAGATTGGGTTTCATCAATAATTGAGTGTAGAATGGATTTTAATCTTTTAGCAACAACTGAATCAAATATTTTGTAATCATTATTAAGAAGACAAATGGGACGCCAGTTATCAAGAAGTAACAGATCTTTTTTAGGTTTTGGTATAAGAGTGGTTAAACCCTGAGTGAGGGTTGTTGGGAGAGTGCCTTTCTCTATACTTTCAGTGAAAACATTTATAAAAGGAAATGGGCAAGGTCAGACGAAAAATGTTTATAAAATTCAGCACTTAGTCCGTTGATCCCTGGTGATTTGTTAATTTTGAGATGTGAGATGGCATCTAACATTTCCTGTAAAGAGATTGGCTCATCACAGCGTTGCTTTTTCAATATTTGAGATAGGTTTAACAGTTAAATTGATCAACAGGGCATCGACTGAAGCTTGGCTGAAACTGGATTTATATAGAGTTTCATAAAATGAACTACAATATTTAGCTATGTCATCAAGGTTATCTGTAACCGAGTCATTAATATTTGAGATAGGTTTAACAGTTAAATTGATCAACAGGGCATCAACTGAAGCTCGGCAGAAATTGGAGTTATATAGAGTTTCATAAAAGGAACTACAATATTTAGCTATCATTAAGGTCATCTGTAACCGAGTCATTAATCTTTAGTCCGGAAATAGAGTTATTGACAGCATTATGTTTTTTTAAGTTAAAAAAACAATGGCCCTCATTCACAAAAATGTTCGTATTTTTATCCTAAATTTCTCCTACTTTTGTTCGTACGAAGCGTTCGTACGAACATGCCACGTCAGATTCAACAAAGTCTTCTATCCTCAGGAAAAGTGTGTAAATGGGTTGCGTAAATATGATGAATCCCACCTGTTCCAACCACCTGCGCGTGCACGCGGAGAGGTCATTTACATAATTCCCACCCCTCAAAACACCATATAAGGCTACGTTTCCTGCCTCGGAGGCAAAACGTGTTCGTGCATAAAATGACAGCGAAAAGTAAAAAAGAAGAACTCTACCGGTGCGGAGATTGAAGTTCTGCTCTCCTTGATCGAGAAAAGTAAATCTGTCCTTATTAGCAGCGTCACTCATGGGAGTAAATGACCAACTAATGCCAAAGAATGTTTGTTTATAATAAATGTGGACCTTAAAATATACACGTGTACTGGTGGCTAACTGGTTAAAACATTGCACTGTTATCGAGATTTCGTGGGTTCGATTCCCACAAGGTATGCCTATTTTTTTTCCTTCCTTCTTTAGATTATTTATTCATTCCAGATTAAAGACTTTATGCTTCATTTCTTGTTGTATTGTAAATAGTTTTCTTGTGTTTTTTAAATCTGGAATGAATTAAAAGGAGAAAAAAAAAACGTTGTCCCATGTGGGACTCGAACCCATAAAGTTCTGCACTGCGACGCAACGCTTTACTGATTGAGCTATCTGACAGCTATGACTGCGACAGGAGGAGGTCAACCTAAAGTCTGCGTTACCGAAGTCTGCGTTACCGAGACAAATTAAACTTAAATTAATTCATAATTTAAGTTGGTTTTAGTTTGAGATCTTCATATTAATATTGTAGTGTTAGAAAACGGCATTGATAACAAATTGATTTTAATTTAAATACTTTAATCCGTTAGTCATTATTACATTTAAAAATATAATTCGACTTCAAACAGAACCTATTGTCAAGACCAATTGTGGTGCGTGACTTTTTTAAACTCTAAATATTTTCTAAATAACGAAATATGAAGTTATTAGTGGAGAAATTCCGTCTGGATGACAGCAGACTGACGCTCCTAAAATATACGACAGGTCCGGACCACTCGTAAATTTTGTTCGTATCTGAAAAAAATCGTAGGAGACGAAAACATTGTTGGGCAGCACGGTGGCACAACTGGTAGAGCTGCTGCCTCTCAGCGAGAAGGTTGCCGGTTCAAATCCCGGTCCGGGGCCTTTCTGGGTGGAGTTTGCATGTTCTCCCCGTGCATGCGTGGGTTTCCTCCGGGTACTCCGGTTTCCTCCCACAGACCAAAAAACATGCTTGTTAGGCTGATTGGTGACTCTAAATTGACCCTAGGTGTGAGTGTGAGAGTGGATGGTTGTTTGGTGTGAGTGAGACAGGTCCCTCTTGTAAATGAGTCCCCGTGACTCAACGAGGCTAGCCTGTATAAATAAAGGTTGAATGAATGAATGAAAATTGTTGAATGCCGCAAATGATCCTAAATCACTCGTACGCACAGTTTAAGAACAAATCTGTGCGTACGAACGGTTCGTGAATGAGGGCCAATGAGTGTTTTGTTCACCCTCTTCTAGCCATTTTCTTCTTGATCTAACAAAAGCTCCTTTACTTTTGTTAATGTAAAAGTTATCCAATTTAATTTGCAGTTCAGTTAATTCTGGTTTTTCTGACATGTTTAAATGAGAGGGATTCAATTGAGAAAGCTTGGATATCCTTGAAATAGATTTTGGTTTCCTCTGCTCTACTAGCTTTGGCTTTGTTACTGCTGTATTTTCTTAGGAATTTACCAGATTCAAATTAAAAAAGTTCCCAGCTAAGTCCATAAAGATTATCTATATGTGCTTTATTCCAGTAAAATATAATTAATTTCTTTATCTTTGTGGTGACCTCTTCATAATTTAGTAAGGAGTTGTTTAATTTCCAGTATGAAGGAGAGTTAAGAGAATGATGTTTGTCTGAGAGATTAATAATAAGCTCAATAACTTTATGGTCTGTAAGGGGGTAGGTAGGATATTAATGGTAACAGTTTCCTTGTTTACTGAATTGGAGATTAACCAGAAGTCTATCCTAGATTGTTGAGATGAAGATTTGTACTTCAAGTAAATAAACTGTCATATGGGTGTTTGCTCTCCAAATATCAATTAGATTAACATTTTCCTTAAAAGATTTGATAGTTGGGCTTGAGGCGTTTGGTCTACCAGGAGGCCATTTATCAAGATTATCATCAATGACAGTATTGAAATCTTCTCCCATGAGAATTGTAGCGTTAGGATATTTTTTTAACCATTCTAGAAAGATCTTTTCAACCGCAATAAATAGCGTATCTTTTTTTCCTTGTTGTTGTAACCACAGATGTTGGCACAAATGAAACAATAGTTTTCGTGAAAAAGTAGTTGGCAGATAAAGTGTCCTAGTGAATCACATTCAGTTGAAATTATATTCCCACTAAATCTGTGTTTTAAAGTCATAACTCCTGCAGAGCGTACAGACCCGTGAGAGAGCCAAACAAAGTTACCCCACTGGGATTTCCAAAAAGTAACATCAACTGTAGAGTGACATTCCTGAAAAAAAACAAAGACCAGATTTGAGATTTTTGGCAATAGAAATAATGCATTTCTTTTTAACATGTTACGCATGTTATGGTTTCAAAGGGTAACCCAGTTGGTAACGAGACCCAGAACGACACAAGACGAAGAGGTGCAAAAGTAACAGTGTTTATTATTTACAGTGCAAATATCTATATACAAATATACAGGGATCCTCTGGATTTCCTGGAAGATGAAAACAGACAGTCAGATGGGCTTGACCAGAAGGCTCTTTCAGGATAATTGATTTTGTTTGTTTGTTATTTTCCTTACGGATGAAAAAAGAGGATGATTGTTCCAGATGAATCCTTAACTCCTTGAGCTGAATCTCAGAGGGCGAATGAGGCAGGCAAGTGGCTGGAGGGCAAGGCACGATGAGCAGAGAGCTGAAACCAGGAGAATCTTGACAGGATTACGAGGACTGAGAACACAACAAGAACAGGGTAAGTTTCTCTCAAAATACTCCCAAACTGGCTAGAAGCATAAATACCATGTGTAGGAATCAATGCTCCAGCGAAGAGTAGAACTTGACTGCAGCCTTAAGTATAGGTGGAGCTCATCAGGGGAACGACCGTCAGCTGTGGATGATTGGCGGCCATCTTGGAGCTGCAGCAAGTGCCACTCTTACAGTACCCTCCCCCCAAGGGGCACCCCCAGCCAATCCGAAGCGCTTCTCCGGGTGATCCCTGAAGAAAACTGTGATCAGACTGGGATCCAGGATGAAGGAGCGGGGAATCCACGACCGCTCTTCAGGACCATACCCCTCCCAGTCCACAAGATACTGGAAACCTCACCCACGACAGTGAGCATCCAGAATGGCACGGACGGTGAAAGCCAGATGATTGTCGATGAGACGAGCGGGCGGAGGAAGGCTGGAAGGCGGTCACAAAGGACTCTCAGAAACGGGCTTGACCTGGGACACATGAAACGTCAGATGAATCCTCGTGGAAGCGGGCAACTGAAGACGCACGGCAGAGGGGTTGATGATCTAGAGAACAGGGAAAGGCCCGATGAATCGAGGCGCCAACTTCCTCGGGTGTCCTTCAGGGTTATGTTCCTGGTGGAAAGCCAAACCCTCTGACCCACCTGATAGGAGGGCGCAGAAGATCGGTGGCAGTCCGCAAACCTCTTATTTTGGGCGGCCGTGCGAAGAAGTGCTACCTTAGCCTGGCGCCAGATACGCCGACAACATCGGAAATGGTACTGTACTGACGGCACCGATATGTCTGACTCTTGACTGGGGAACAAAGGGGGCAAATATCCCAGCGAAGCTTCAAAAGGTGTCATACCTGTGGCTGCAGTAGTATGGGTGTTGTGGACATACTCCACCCAGACCAGATGTCGACTCCAGGCAAAGGGATTGCCCTCAACGAGGCATCGAAGGGTGGCCTTGAGCTCCTGGTCGCACGTTCACCCTGACCGTTGGACTACGGGTGATAGCCGGAGGTGAGACTGGTCGACGCCCCCAAGGCACCACAAAAACTGCGCCACACCTGAGAGACGAACTGGGGACCCCTATCCGACACCACGTCGGAAGGGACACCATGAATACGAAAAACGTGCTGTACAAGGAGATGAGCAGTCTCCATAGCAGAAGGCAACTTAGGAAGAGGCACAAAATAGGTTGCTTTAGAAAACCTGTCGATGACGGTGAGAATGGTGGTGTTACCCTCAGAAGGAGGAAAGCCAGTAACGAAATCAACAGCGATGTGTGACCATGGGCGGCTGGACGTGGGTAATGGTTGAAGAAGACTTGCAGGGGGATAAGTACCGGTCTTGTTCCTGGCACATGTGGGACAAGCTGCAACAAAATCCCTGACGTCTTGGGACAAAGTGGACCACCAGAAATGGGTCTTCATTAACGATAACATACGTAAAATACGTGGGTGACAAGAGAGCTTGTTCGTATGCACCATTTGAGTACCTTGGACCTCATTGCGGTGGGAACGAAGAGCGTACCAGGAGGTCCTGTGCCAGGGTCTGGTTCCGAACGATGGGCTTCACGAACCTCCTGGGCAATGGGCCAGGTGAGGGCTCCAATGATGCAAGCCAGAGGTAAGATGTTTTCTTCAATTTCTGGAGCATCTGGAGGAGAAAACTGGTGGTACAAAGCATCGGGCTTAACATTCTTAGAACCAGGTCGGAAAGTCCGTGTGTAATTGAATCTATTGAAAAACAGTGACCAACGTGCCTGCCTGGGGGTTAGACGTCTAGCATCTCTGAGATAAGTGAGGTTCTTATGATCAGTCCAAATGAGGAAAGGCAGCTCCGTGCCCTTAAGCCAGTGACGCCATTCCTCTAGTGCCAGTTTTACAGCAAGTAATTCTCTGTTACCCACGTCATAATTCCGTTCAGCTGGGGACAGACGGCGAGAGAAAAAGGCACATGGGTGCACTCTGTAGTCCAAAGGTGATCTCTGCAACAAAATGGCTCCTACCCCAGTGTCAGAAGCGTCCACCTCCAAGATAAACTGACGAGTGCTGTCTGGATGACAGAGGATGGGTGTGGAAGAGAAAAGCTGTTTGAGCTTACCGAAAGCTGAGTTGGACTCTGGAGTCCATCTGAAATTTCTGTTGGTAGATGTGAGTTGAGACAAAGGTGTTACGATGCGACTGTAGTCCTTGATAAAGCGTCTGCAGAAGTTTGCAAAACCCAAGAACCGTCGCAGTTGTTTCCTGGTCTCAGGAATCGGCCACTCCACCACTGCCTTAGTCTTCTCGGGGTCTGCCCTGTTGTGTCCCTCTCCAAAGATAAAACCCAAAAAGCAACAGAGGATGTGTGAAAAGCAAATCTTTCACCTTTCACAAAAAGTTGGTTCTCATACAGTCTTTGGAGCACCGTCCGGACATGTGTGACATGTTCATCCTCATTCCTGGAATAAATGAGAATATCATCCAAGTAAACAAACACAAAATCACTAATAAAGTCTCTCAAAACATCATTGACCAGTACTTGAAACACTGCAGGAGCATTGGTAAGGCCAAAGGGCATGACAAGATACTTGAAGTGTCCCAAGGGTGTCTTAAAAGCTGTTTTCCATTCATCACCCTCTCGGATACGGATGAGGTGATAAGCATTACGTAGGTCCAATTTGGAAAAGATAGTGGCTGGTTGTAACTGCTCACGGACAGAGTCAAGTAGTGGTAAAGGATATTTGTTCTTTATAGTAATACTGTTCAACCCCCGATAGTCAATGCAAGGGCGTAGTGTCTTGTCCTTCTTAAGAACCCTGCCCCCAGTGGAGAAGTTGAAGGCTGATTCCTGAATCCAAAGACTCCTCGATGTAGGACTTCATGGATCCACGTTCAGGGCCTAAGAGGTGATATAAATGGCTAGATGGCAGAGGAGCTCCAGGAAGAAGGTCAATGGCACAGTCATAGGGACGATGGGGAGGAAGAGAGAGAGCCTTCACTTTACTGAATACTGGAGACAGATCATGATACTCGGGGGGAATGGTGGATAGATCAATGTTCTCGGCTTCTTGTACACTAGTTAAAGGGTTGGAGATGCCTGAGCGAAGGTAATTCTTCAAACACTTGTCGCTCCATTTCTCTATTCTGCCGAACTCCCAATTGATGTGGGGATTATGGTTCTTTAACCAGAGAAACCCTAAAATCATTTGAGTGTTGGGTGAATCAAACACAAAAAAACTAACTAATTCATGGTGATTACCAGATGTGATTAAATGCAAGTCTTCAGTCTTAAAACAAATCTGTGCTAAAGTCTCCCCAGTTACTCCAGTAACAGAAACTGGGGCAATGTTCAGAACGGAGAGAGAAAATTCCTTAACTAAATCTTGACTGATTAAATTTTGTTCAGTAACAGAGTCAATTAATGCTGACACAGGAAAACGGTCTTGTTTGAACTGAATAACAGTAGGTAAAGTTAATCTACGCATGGAAGTGAAATATGAAGTGCCCACCAATAACTTCCGTTCTATTGGCGGGCATTTACATTTCCCAGAAGTGGGCAAGAAGCAATATAATGTCCCTCATTTCCACAATACAAGCATAGGTTAGAATTCCTACGTCTCTGTTTTTCACTTTCTGTCAATCGTGTTCTGCCAATCTGCATTGTTTCAGGTTCAGGTAATGCTAACTGAGATCCAGTAGATGGTGATAGCGAGCTTCGGGTTTGATACTGAAATTATAATCCCCACCTGATGACGTAGAAAAGCCGGAAGTGTTGGGTCTCTGGTAGTTATAGTCTCGTTCTCGACGACGTTCCCGGAAGCGTTCATCAATGGAGATTGCTAAATTTATTAGTGCGTCGAAGTTAGGAGGTTCGTCTCTTGCTACAATCTGGTCCTTAACGTAATCAGAGAGAGAATTCAAAAATGTACCTTGAAGCGCCCTGTCGTTCCAATCCGTTTGAGCTGCAAGAATGCAGAAGTCCAGAGCGTGTTCAGAGACGGGTCGTCTGCCCTGACGTAATCCCAACAAACGTTTCTCAGCATTGGGTTGTTGTAACGGCCGGTCAAAAATCCTGCGGAACTCGTTCAGGAACAGGTCGAACGACACGGAGTCCAAATCACGGTTATGAAGGTAGGAAGTTGCCCATTGAAGAGCGTTACCTTTTAATTGACTGTTGAGATAAGTGATTTTAGCGATGTCCGTGGAGTAGAGTTGAGGAGCTCCTTTGAAGGCGAGTTTGCACTGTAGGAGAAAACCTTCACATAACGGGTCTCCTGAGAAGAGTTCAGATGGTTTAACCAATAACTGTTGAGGAGAAGGAGAGTTATTGATAGAACTTGCAGTATCAGGCTGTTGGTAGGAACCTTTGTGTTGTATTGTGTTGCGGGTCGGACCGTAATAAAGGTTACCTGTTAAGACGGAGTCGTGTCACGCATGCTTCTGTGTAGCCTCAAGGGTTTATTAAATATACACATATCGGAGAACAGAACATGGTGTCAGAAGTGTAAAAGTATAAAATACTAAGTGAAGAGAGAGAATTAAAAACTACGTCATCATGAGCCAGTTTCAAGTCGCCCCGCCAGAAAAGTTCACGTTCAGAACTGAAGACTGGACGAAGTGGATAAAGCGTTTCGAGAGGTTTCGTATCGCGTCTGGTTTGGAGACACAAGCGGATGAAAACCAAGTAAATATGTGTGGTGAGATGGTGTTCCACCACACCCCCCCCCCTCCACCCTGTGGAGCAGGTGTAGCCATTTGCACACCGTTGATTGATGGGCGGGGCAGATGCCTTTATATTGAGCAGGCTGCTGTGGGGTGCGAGTATCTTTGTTTCCTTCACTACAGTCGGCTGCTTTATTTTGCTTGTGTTCTGGATCTGCTCATCTGAGATCGTAAGTGCCAGTTTTTCAATCAGTTACTGGGATCGTGTTGGGCTTTTGGGGTGTTACACCTGTCGTGCGTTTCTGCAGTGTTGTTCTGCTGGCGTTGCCGGCTGTGGCTGTGGGTTGTTGTAGCGTGCGGCTTCCTTTTGGTCCTCACCTGCTGACCTGTTTCCTCCCTGGTTTGGCTGTGTTTCCACCTCTGGGTAAGCTGCCTGCAATTTAGACTTAATTTTATCCTGAATCCACAATAATGGGTTTTCTGTTTTAGGCACCAGCTTTTACTGTTTTGGAGTTGCAGCGCTGTGGACACTCTGCTGTCTTGTCCTGTCTTTCCCTGGTTGTTCGGCCCACTCTCATCAAAACCTGGACTGGTCGGGCAGGTGTTGGGGGCAGGGCATCACATCACTCCGTTGAAGAGCTCTTGAACTGGAAGACGACAACGACCGGTTATGGTTCCAAAGTGTTTTCCATTATTTGAGTCTTCCTTCTTTTAAAGGACTGAGTGATGGACTGGAAACCTTGGTTTTAAAAGGATTGTTTTATTGAAACTGTTTTATTAAATATTTTAACTTTGCAAAAGTCTGTTCTGGTGTTCTGGTGTATAATTTAAAAGAGCAAGAGCTCCACCTTCTGGTCACATTTGGCGTTGCTGGAAGGATTTACACCAGAGCACCACACCACACCATTGAACAGACTTTTTTTATATATATATATATATTTTTTTTTTATGTTTAAGTCTTTTATTGTTGGGTGTGGTTTTATTTTGTGGTAGGACAAGACAGCAGTAGTGGTCCAAGAGAAGACCTAATTGTGGGTTTGGGGTTTATTTTCTAAAAGAGTAAAAAAAAAAAAAAAAAAAAAAAAAAATCCTTTCTCTTTTTTTACTTTTCTCTCTTTTTCTTCCCTGCAGGCATGGAGGAGGGGGCACAGCGGCCGGTGGAGGGAGTGGGTTGGCAGAGTGTGACGGTTGGGGGTTTGCCGGGCGCCGCTTCTTCCCCGGCGGTGGTTGGTGGTGTCATGCCGGCTGGCGCTGTAGCTTCTGAGCGGTTGGTGGTTGTGCCCAGGGACCGACGGTGTCCCATGTTCAGTGGTGGGACTGGCATTGGGATCGGTGAGTGGACTGAAGAGGCCCAATCATGTATTCGGGCTCGCCATTTGTCAGCGGCTGATGAGGCTTTCTTTCTTTTCGATCATTTAGAGGGAGAAGCAAGGGAGGAAATAAAGTACCGCACTGATGCAGAGAGGAATGACCCAACTAAAATCTTGGCTATTTTGAGGGAGTTGTATGGTTGCACTGAGTCATATATAACTCTCCAACATGCATTCTTTTCTAGGAAGCAGCAAGAGGAAGAAACACTGTTGCAGTTTTCCTTAGCTTTGATGGCCCTTATGGAGCCAGTAAAGCAGAATGCTCCTGATGGGTTGCTGAATGCTGATATTCTGCTGCGTGACCAGTTTGTAGAGCAAGTGTTAGACAGTGCTCTTCGTCGGGAACTGAAACGGTACGTTCGGGGTCATCCCGCTGCCACCTTGCTGGAGGTGCGTGGGGAGGCAATTAGGTGGGAGAGACAAGGGTTTCCAGGTGGTGTTAGGGAGCGTAGTCATTCTCTCCCATCCACCTATGGGCGGCAGTATGGGGTTTATGGTAGCTCCCGGCTGGCTCCATCTACTGCTGCCCGCCCTGAGCTCGATGAGTTAAGGGAACTTCTAAAACAGCAACAGGAACAGATTAATCAGCTCACCCAGTGTATTGCTTCGTTTCAGACTTCTTCCCCACGGGAACGGTCTCCTCGTCCGGGTTCAGTGGTCTGCCACAGGTGTCAACGGCCGGGTCACTTTGCCAGAGAGTGTGATGGTGAGCGGGTCCGTGCCAAGGTTGACTCTGTGGTCAGGCCAGTTAACCGGACGGAAAACTAGCACCCACTGAGCTGTTGAGCCACAACTCAGGAGGGGGAATAGCAGGCTCGCAACCAGCAGCCACATCAAAATTGTTGGCAACTTGTCCAGTCATTGATGTTGTTATGGGCGGTATCTCTGTGACTTGTTTAGTAGACACAGGTTCCATGGTGTCGACCATCACTGAGAGCTGTTTCCAGGAACATTTTGCATCATTGGGGCGTGATTGCCTTCAGTCATGTCATTGGTTGCAGCTCCGGGCAGCCAATGGTCTTTCCATCCCATACATTGGCTATCTAGAGTTGGATGTTAATCTTTGTGATAAGGTGCTTCCGCATTGTGGGATTCTTGTGGTTAAAGATCCCCCTAATGTTGGTTCTTCAGTTCCTGGCATTTTGGGAATGAACATAATTCAGCGCATTTACCAAGAACTCTTTGGGGCACATGGTGGTTCGTTCTTTGACTTGCCTTCAGTTACAAAGTCTCCTGGTCCAGTTGTGGAAGCTCTGCAGCAGTGTCACCAAGCAGCAACTAAGTCCCCAGTGCTGTTAGCTGGTGCTGTTAAGGTCCGGGGCCCTCGAGCTGTGAGGATAACTGGTGGGGTTATGAAATTTGTAGCTGCAACCTGCCCTGAACAATTTACTGGTCAGGTTTTATTGTTCGAGCCCCCAGAGTCTGGCCTACCAGTTGGCTTATTGGCCTCGCCATGTCTCATTCAGGCTGTGCACGGCACTGTTTATGTTCCAGTCTTAAATGTGGGAACTACTGATGTTGTACTTTATCCCCGAACTCGCCTTGGTGTGTTGAGTCAAACTGAAGTGGTTAGCCTACCCCCTGATGTGATAGAAATAAGTCCTGGTGCTACAATTTCTTCTCAGGTGGCTTCTACTTCAGAGCAGAGCTTGATTGAACCTGTTGACTTGTCTGAACTGACAGAAACTGAACAACAGCAGGTTCAGTCACTTCTACAGAAGTATAGCTCTGTCTTTTCGGCTCATGAGGGTGACTTGGGATGCACTAATTTGGTTTCTCATGACATTCCCCTGTTGGATGAAGTTCCGGTCCGGCAGAGGTACAGACGCATTCCTCCCTCAGAGTACGAGGCTGCCAAGTCACACATCAATCAGCTCTTACAGAACCAGGTAATAAGGGAAAGCAGTAGCCCTTATGCCTCTCCCATCGTTCTTGTTAGGAAGAAAGATGGTAGCCTTCGTATGTGTGTGGACTACCGTCAGCTTAACAGCAAAACGAGAAAAGATGCTTTTCCATTGCCTCGCATTGAGGAAAGCCTGGACCATCTCTCCGGGGCCCAGTGGTTTTCCACTCTAGACTTAACCAGTGGGTACAATCAGGTTCCTGTATCAGAACAGGATAAGTTAAAAACTGCTTTTTGCACGCCATTTGGACTCTTTGAGTGGAACCGTATGCCCTTCGGGCTTTGTAATGCACCAAGCACATTCCAACGTCTGATGCAGAGGATGTTTGGGGACCAACAGTGCCAGTCCCTTCTTTTATATTTGGATGACATCATTGTGTTTTCGGGTTCGGTCTCTCAGCACATGGAGCGTTTGGAAGCAGTCCTTGCTCGGCTTCAGAGAGAAGGTCTGAAAGTAAAACTGGGAAAATGTTCCTTTTTCAAACGACAGGTTAAATACTTGGGGCACCTTATCTCAGATAAAGGTGTAGCCACAGACCCGGCCAAGACTGAGGCAGTGGCTAAATGGCCACGTCCCACACAGGTTTCAGAACTGCGCGCATTCTTGGGCTTTGCTAGCTATTACAGGCGTTTTGTGGAGGGTTTTGCTAGATTAGCGGGTCCTCTTCATAGGCTGGTGGCACAACAAGTAGGTACAAAGTCCAGGAAGGGGTCTGGTCAGGCTTTTCAATCTGCTTGGACATCAGAGTGTGAGGAGAGCTTTGAGGCTTTAAAAGCAAAATTAACATCTGCACCAGTGTTGGCATATGCTGACTTTTCACGCCCTTTTATTTTAGAGACAGATGCCAGTCTCAGTGGACTTGGGGCAGTGTTGTCACAGGAAATGGAGGGTGGAGTAAGGCCCATTGCATACGCCAGTCGAGGTCTTAACCCTTCCGAGCGCAACATGGCTAATTATAGCTCTATGAAGTTGGAGTTCTTGGCTTTAAAATGGGCCATGGCTGAGAAATTCAGGGAATATCTTTTGGGCCATCGGTGCGTGGTCTATACAGATAACAACCCTTTGAGTTATCTTCATTCAGCCAAGCTTGGTGCAGTGGAGCATCGCTGGGCTGCTCAACTTGCTGCATTTGATTTCGATATTAAGTATCGTTCTGGACGCAGCAATGACAATGCTGATGCCCTTTCCCGCCAGCCGATGTCAGGTAATGGCTTGGAAGAACTTTTGTCGGGCACCTCCATCCCAGAGGCTCTTCGGTGTGCCCCATGTCCTGTTCCAGTGGCTGCAACCCAATTTGTGACCACCGTTTTACCGTCTCATTCTGTGTCTGACCTTCGCACTTTGCAGGAAGCTGACCCCCTTCTGAAGGACATTTTGGGTTTTTGGAAGAGGCAGGTTTATCCTACTCTTGAGGAGAAACGGCGATTTCCCAAACTGTCCTTGGTTCTTTTAAAAGAGTGGGGTCGTCTTGTCGCAAGAGATGGTGTGGTGTACCGTCAAGTCCATCGGTCAGATGGGGGTGAGGAAATTTTACAACTGATTTTGCCATCAGTTCTTAAACCGACTGTTTTGACTCAGTTACATCAGGAACATGGACACCAGGGTGTGGAACGCACCGCTGAGTTGGTGAGACAGCGCTGTTACTGGCCCGGAATGTCTAATGACATTAAACAGTGGGTACAGGAGTGTCAACGGTGCCAGGTTGCTAAAAATGTAACATCTGGCTCGGGCACTTTTATGGGTCATCTGTTGGCTTCTCGGCCGAACGAGATTGTTGCCATGGACTTTACTATGTTGGAGCCTTCACGGAATGGCTTGGAAAATGTTCTGGTACTTACTGATGTATTTACTAAATACACAGTTGCTGTTCCAACTCGGGACCAGAAAGCGGCTACCGTCGCTCAGGTTTTGCTCAATGAATGGTTTTTTAGATTTGGGGTTCCAAGCCGCATTCATTCAGATCAGGGTCGGAGCTTTGAGAGTGCATTGATTCAGCAACTTTGTAACATGTATGGAGTTAAAAAATCGCGCACTACCCCTTACCACCCTGCTGGAAATGGGCAGTGTGAGCGTTTTAATAGAACACTTCATAACCTGTTGCGCACTCTACCAGTGTCTAGGAAGCAGGATTGGGCTTCCAGTCTTCCACAAGTACTGTTTTGTTACAACACTACCCCCCATCAGAGTACTGGGGAGTCCCCATTTTTTCTCATGTTTGGCCGTGAACCTCAGCTGCCTGTGGATTTCTTGTTGGGTCGTGTTCAGGATCCTACACCAGGTGAGGTGGTGGATTGGGTGGCTGAACATGGGATTAGATTAACTACTGCTTTTCATCATGCTCAGGATCACTTGTTGGCAGCTGCAGGGCGTAGAAAACAGCATCATGATCAAGGCATTCGGCAGGTTCCATTACAAGAGGGACAGTTGGTTTACCTGCGTGATCATAGTGTTAGAGGTCGTCATAAAATCCAGGACCTCTTTAACTCAGTTATCCATCAGGTTGTGAGAGCTCCAACGGCTGGAGAGCAGGTTTATACTGTGGCTCCTGTGAGTGACTTGCAGAGGACTCGAAATGTGCATCGGGATATGCTGAAGGCTCGGGTTGGGCCAGAGCCCACACCTGCACCCCTGCAGTCAAAACCTACCTTGCCTACAAGGGAGTTGGATGACTCTGTGGAGGATGATTTGTGCTTGTTGGTCTCTGATACTTATGTACCTACTAGCTCCACAGCCACAGGGTTGCTTCCACCGGTCGCTTTAGGAAACGGTCACCCTGTTCAAACTTTTGAGGCAGTTCCTCCATCCTTGCGTCGTACTGCCCGTCTAGGGGCAGGACAGCATTCAAATGTCCATCACCTTCCTCGACCTGTGGGTTATGCGGCAGGAACTAGTCAGCCAGTTTCCAACGCACAGTTTGCCATTTTTCGCCCGTGGTGCTGAAGTGTGCAGGTCCATCGTCGGGGCGACGATGCAACATCGGGGGGTAGAATGTGGTGAGATGGTGTTCCACCACACACCCCCCTCCACCCTGTGGAGCAGGTGTAGCCATTTGCACACCGTTGATTGATGGGCGGGGCAGATGCCTTTATATTGAGCAGGCTGCTGTGGGGTGCGAGTAT
>JBBPBX010073373.1:0-17839 GCA_038048925.1 Garcialebias charrua | reverse complement strand
TATATGTATACTGTGTATGTATATATATATATATGTGTGTATATATATATGTGTGTATATATATATATATATATATATATATATATATATATATATGCTTATCTGAATATATATGTGTGTGTGAATAAATTGCATCTTTGGTTGTGTCTTGCTAAACATATATTAAAGTACAGTACACTATTGTATTCCACCAAAAAATATTTAAATATGCTAAACTATACGTTCCTATACATGCAGTTTTAATAGCTGTATGCCTAAAATTTAAATATGTGACAATAGCATTACTATTCAGCGTGTTATGATTGATTAAATGCGCTAATACCATATTGTGCCAGCCAAATATATAAGGCTGAGTGGAGCGGTGGACGCCTTCAAGATGGCTGCCTGAAATCTCGTCAGCTCCAATAGGCGAGAGCGGGCCATGCGGTATCTAGTGTTCTATATATGATATCTATGGCTGCCTCCCTTCAAGCTGCCGCGTTCCGCGTCTTTTTTACGACAGTCACTGCTTTACGGCAGGCGCGGCTGCAAAAATATTGTGCACGTTTTGTTTCGAGACAATTTGACTCTGTAACACAACATACAGTTAATATAATATTCCCGTTTGTGTTTAGAATAAATATACACATATATATCCGACCACTTAAAGCTAATATGCTGCGTTCCACTTCTTTTTTACGACAGTCACGCTTTACGGCAGGCGCTGTTGCTAAAATATTGTGCACGTTCTTTTTCGAGACAATTTGACTCTGTAACACAACATACAGTTAATATAATATTCCCGTTTGTGTTTAGAATAAATATACACATATATATCCGACCACTTAAAGCTAATATGCTGCGTTCCACTTCTTTTTTACGACAGTCACGCTTTACGGCAGGCGCTGTTGCTAAAATATTGTGCACGTTCTTTTTCGAGACAATTTGACTCTGTAACACAACATACAGTTAATATAATATTCCCGTTTGTGTTTAGAATAAATATACACATATATATCCGATCCCTGATCGGTGTGTAACGCCCGAGTCGAGTCGAGTCTGAAATCACGTGATCGGGACCCGGTTTTCGATCACGTGATCGGATCGGGACATCCCTACTCAGGGTGTCATACAGCTGTTACACTGCTAGTAAGGGTGTCATACAACTGTTGAACTCTAGTAAGGGTGTCATACAACTGTTATTGTTATTATGACATACACAATTGAAAAAAGTACCGGTACTTTGTCCAAAAAAGCAGATGCAGCATTTTCGATTTCCGTCCCCACCAACTTTCAACACAAAGTTACTCCCTTGGAGCTTGCTCCCTTTATGTGAAAGGGAGACAATTCAACTTATTCCTTCATCTTTAAAAACTGTGTTAGGATAGGCTAAGTGCTTGGTGACTGTCCAGTACTGTACATGTATTCATTTATAAAAATAAAAAAATAAAAAAAAAATTTTTTTATGAGATGCATGCTCTTAAGTCCGGGACCTCGTAAGTCAGAGCGCTCGTAAGTCGGGGACTACCTGTATATTAAATTTTCAGATTTTTTTCATTCCTCATTTGAGTGTTCAATTACTTACAGCAGGTTTATTTGAGCAAGAAAGTCTTGGCAGTGACCAGAAGACAGCCCCGAATGAAGTATGACACCAGTGGCACGTAATCGTTGAGATCATCTGGTTTCACCAACAGACACTCAGCAGGGTTTTTCTTCACAAGGTGGTAACTCCGTAGATGCTCCACGTAGTGTGCTGTAAAAGGTTCTATAATGAAGCAAACAGTCTCCAACACAATGCATACTTCCAAAATTTGTCCAAAGTTTGGCAATCCACTTGTGCTCCCACTAGAGAGAATCATTCCCTTTGCGTACTTGGTTCCGTTCAGAAAGATGTGAGGGGTCAGTCCAACTGTGTCAACACTGCTGAACCTGTTCAAGATGGCTTGTCTGATGGCAGCATCTAAAACTTCGAGACACATATCAGACACCTTTGCTGTCTCAGTCTCAGGCTTGAAAAGTCTTGGCATTGCAAAGTAATGTGCCAACATAAGTTGATGTCTTGTAGCAAGCGTAAACAGAATGTTTTTAAAGTTGTTGGCATCTCGCACAGCCTTCTTAAAGAAAGAATGTTTTGCCTCAAACCTGATAGTCCAACACTCAGTTGGAGGTCCAAACTTTTGAATAAGATTTGGATAATGTTCAATAAAGTGATGTTTGGGACGCAACTTATTTTCTGGGAAAACTGTCTGTAGCAACTGTCTGTGGTCTGATATTTTTGCCTGTAAATAACAAAGTGAGTCTGAAGTGAAAGATGAGGTTGACAATAGCTCCACCAAGTCTTTGAGCTCAAGAACCAATTCCCATGTTTGATCACCTTCTGGAACACGGTAACCAATGATGAGCGGAAGGAAGCGCACTAGACTCCAGTTTTCATGTCCATTACCACCTAGAGTACGATTCTGCTTGAAAGTTGATGGAATCTTCTGAGGCCGGTTTGTTTTGTCAGAGAACTTAAAAGGAAAGCTTTGTATTTCATCATTGAGCTCATCCAATGTGAAATACTTCTTCAAAATCAAATCTGCAAGGCACAGACTTAGCTCAATGGGTACAATCCCTTCCAGCACATCATGTAAAAAATCAGGTGGAAAACCTTGGCATGCATGAAAACCAGTCAATCTGTTAAGTGGACATTCCCGTTTCACACCATCAACAGACGCAAGTTCACTCTGGTTCAATAAATTTACAGCTTCATCATACAAATCTGATGTTCGTAAAACAAACTTTCCACTTACGACATCACAAGTCTGTATTTCTTCACGATTACACAAACAAAACCTACAAAATTTGTCCACATTAAAAGACTCTTGGAATCCACCTAGTGAGTGTGCTGCCAAGTTGTCTGCAGAAACATACAAAATGGTCCCTTTAACATAACAATTAAGTTTTTCTACAAACACACCAACTGTTTCCAGACATTGAATATCTTTTATCAGTGGCTGTAAAATATTATTATATCCATAAGTCTTAATATGTTCAGTCTTGCACAATAAAGCTAGGTAGATTGATGGCAGTGACGACTTATATCTTCTTGGCAAATTGGCAAGAGTCCAATAAACACCACACACTTTGTGTTTTTTTCTGGAGGTGCCTATTGGATTACAAACTTCAAAATCGTCAATGTACAAAGTTATGCACAAACTAACATCTTCATTTGAGAGGATTTGATTTGTTTTAAAGTAGTCACCATCTACACATGACTTGTACTGCCCCGATTGTTCAGATGATCTGTTTACCCTCAATTCTTGCAGTACTTCATCTCTCTTTAGAATTACAGAAAGTAATTTTAGAATGGGAATATAAACAAAAGTATGTGATTTTTTTTGTCCATTCAAAACATATTCAACAGGCTCAATGACAGTAAAGTTCTGTCTATAAAATGACTGTCTTTTAAATTCTGTGCCTAAAGGCCCCTCTCTTGAAAGTAAGGTGAGTGGGTTTGCACTCTGTGAAGCTTCAATCAAAGCTGCTATTAATTCCTCTGATGATGAACAATTATGCTCTTTCAAAATATTTTCAATGTTGTGCTGAGTTAATTGTACAGCACATTTACCAACATCAAATAATTCATCAACAATTTCTTGAATTGCTGATTGTGACACATGAAGGACTGCTTGTAGGCGAAGTAAAAGGGACGCTATCCGTCGCTTAATGGAATTTTGTACAGGTTGAACTTCAGATTCAGGCAACAATGAATCTGATGACACTAAATCATCAACTTCTTCATAATCATTTACAAAGGCTTCACTGTGACATTTTACAACGAGATCAGGTTTGAAATCAACCAATGTAGCAGCATGATGATATCGACTCTTATGGGCAGTGAAAGTTGAGATTACCCTTGACTTAAAAGAACACCCTGTATATGGACAATTAACAGTCTCTCGAGTTCTCAAATGGGTCTTTAAATGAAGAAAATACTGTTTGATGTTGGTTGGTGCTGAAAAAGTACAGAGTTCACAGCGTAGTTTAGCAACTGGGTATGATCTTTTATGTCCCTTGATATGTTTTTCGAAATCCACGTAGGATTTGAGAACAGTCAGACAGTTTGGGTAAATGCAGCTCAGTCCCTGTCTTCCACGTCCATGATCGTCTTTGTAATGACCCACAATTCTTCTTTCATTGTATGTAACAAAATTGCAAAACTTACAGCTCCACTTCATCCAGTTTTTGGCAAACTTTAAATAGTGGACCACCTGCACACACAAAAAAAAAAACATACCTTTCAGATTAAGTTATTAAAAATAATAAAAATAATAAACAAAATAAAAGTATTAATACATGCAAATGCCAGTTTTGCCACTTAGTTAAAATAACTTGACTAAAATGTTATCTTCACCAGTTTCATTGTCCAAACTAGAGTGTCCTTTTGCCATAATTTATTTTGAAAACTGCTATACCACAAAATAATCTCTATTAAGAAAATTTCACTACTAGGTCCAGAGAGTTTTTAAATAATTAACAACTCAAGCATTAGGCTTCTTTCTTGTAGTGCAAAATATATCTTGTGTAGTTTTAGCCATAAGTTTTAAACTAAAGAATATGTTGTTAACTCTTAACAGTTTCCAATAACGAGCAGCATTTTACACTGAAAACACTTCAGCCTCCAACCCTCTAGAGGGCGTCTCCTTCAGCTTTAAGGAGAGCTGACAAGGCAACCAGTTTCCTCTGTGGCTTTGACCAGAGGTCCTCGCAGTAAAATCACACAACACAGCGTCCTGTTCACAGATCAGAGGGCAGGTTTCTCTAAAGCTGACCAACGCTTACTTTAACTTTACACACAAAAAAATACTTTCACAGAACCCAGCGTTTTGCGCATGCGTCCGATGGCGAAACTACGGCAAGCCGGACGAAGTTAGCTTATAGCTTCGCAACTTAGCGCTCGAAGAAAAGACTTTAACACCACTTACGCACAGTTTTAAACCAAAAAAAAAGTAAAGATTAAATCTGACAATTCTGATTTAAAGCTGACCAACGCTTACTTTAACTTTCGACAAAAAAAATAAATTTCGACGGAACACAGCCTTCTGCGCATGCGTCCGATGGCCGCCGGACAAAGTTAGCCTGTAGCTTCGCTACTTAGCACTCGAAGAAAAGACTTTAACGCCGCCAACCGTTGTAGAGTTACGGTAAAGACTAATTTGATTGTGAAAACGTGTCACCGTCCACGAGAAAACGTGCGCACGAACACATGAAGCAAAGGACACGGCTAATTACTGACAAGGGACACGACTAATTACTGACGCACAGCTGCTAACCCAAGCTGCTAACTCACTTGCAGTCAGCACGTCGATGCAAAACTTTGTCCAAGCGTCACATATAAGCTTCTGAGGAAGTGTACAATACAAAAATCGTGGTAGCTGCATGTATTTTCTCTTAAGAAAAGTTAAAAGTTCTATAAGCGCAACCGAGTAGCATACTGCGTTTAGCTAGGCCCATCTGCAACCGACAATTAGCAAGCTGTTATGTCCCGTGTTTAAACATGTAACAGAGACACGAATTTTTAGCTCAAAATAACATTTTAAAAATGTGTGGCATTATCAAACAACGACAAATAGGGCTTACCTTCCTTCCTACTTATGGCTCCTCTACTTGCTTTAGAAAAAAATTCCCGCCGAACTGAACGCCTTTGTGCCAGTCAGATCCAGGTCTTTGAAAAAATGGTATTCATCCGCGACTTTGCTTTGGCGTTCTTAATCTGGTCAGGTGGTGTTCCTCTTCTTCATTTAATATGCAATTCTAACTGGGATGGAGAACTTTATAAAGTCTGACTAAATCTTACATGATATTTAGTCCCTTATCAGATAAATAGCACATTTCCGGCACTATTTTTTATCTCGCATTAATATTGCCAGGGGTGATCAGTTTTTATAAGATCCGGTTACCATTTTAAAACTCAGATGTCAAGTTTTGGTCACACATTTCAACTTATGATTCTCTGAAAATGACGCATATCTTTGAGTTGAAATGCCAATAACTCATGAAATTAAGAAGAAAATACATAACTCATTATGTTAATCGGAAGTAACTTATAGAAAAACGTTATGATAACTAATTGAGAGTATGACTTTTAACAGTGTACGCAGGAATAATTCTCTGTACGCTCTGTGTAGGGAGCAAGCTCACCTCTAGTTGAGCGATGAAGCAACAGAGAAGTCCCGCGAAGAGAGGTAGTTCAAGTTTAAGCGAGGTGAAGGGCAAATAGAGAAAGTTGGATGGGCGTCAGCGGCTTAAGTACCCAGAGGGCGGGGCCTCTGGCACAACGCTAACTCCCTTGCCGTAAAGGCGTGAATGTTTTCCTTCAGGTAATCGCGCGGGGGCGTAATTCCCATAGCATATAACCTTCAGTTTCCAGCAGATCTTGTGGTCGATCATCACACCCAGAAACTTATTTTCATTAACTCTGTCTACATATATACCCTCTATTCCTACTTTTAAATAATTATTGCCTTTATGATTTCCAAACAACATAAACTTAGTTTTGTCCAAATTTTATGATAATTTATTTACATCAAACCACTTTTTTAAATTTGTTCAACTCTGAGTTGATTTCCTCCACAAGCTGCCGTAAATTCTCCCCTTCACAGAAAATATTTGTATTATTTGCAACTAAAACACACTGTAGTATTTTTGAGGCCTTGCATATGTCATTTATGTATAGAATAAAAAGGTCAATGTATCTTGGGCAATCTGTTAGTGATCAATATGTATATTGGGCAATACTCCCAGCTACGATCACACCAAATTTCTGCTCAACATCTTTGAAACTTGCTGGGCAACAGGCCTGTTTGCATTTGCTAATCTGCTGGCTGTGGTGGCCATCTTGAATCAGGATAACTTTGAAAGTTAATTAGTGAACATTTATACATTTCTTTTTGATAGTTTCAGTGCTATTTGTCTGCTGGTTTATTAAAAAAATGTGCTAACAGATTCACACTATACCTGCCAGAAACACACACACAATCTTACAGGTGTGAATAAAAATATTATCACCTTTGTCAACAGGAATCACTTGTTTAGTTGAAACAAAAAAATCTGATCATGATGTTTATAGAGTTTCAGGATATACCCAGGACATTTATGAGATGATATAAAGACTCGATTTTAGCTTTATAATTAGTACTGAATGAAAAAAAAGTCTTAATATCTTTCTTTGATTGCTCTCATCCTCCATCAATATCACCTATAATGTGTCGTGAAGGCCTCATTTCCTACAGTTGTGTTTGATGTAGCGCACCTCCGCAGGCCCCCACACAACACACTGAATTGACATGATCTATTTCTCTGCTGATGAATGGAACAATCTGCTGCCCTGTTGCCCCTTCTGCCTAATTTGTTACGACATGACACCACGTACACTCAGTCCCACCACGATGAACTTGCTGCTAGCATGTACCGCCAGGTAAAAGGGATAAAAATGTCAGCATGCTCTTTGACTCTCTAGCATTCTAAAGCATGGCATCGTTCACTGACAGATCAGATGAGTGTTTGGTACTTATTATTATTTGTTCAGCTGATTTATAAAGGACCAAGTCACCAAGTGTGGGGCGGCCATGGCGCAGTGGTAATGGCGGTCATCCCCCGATCGGAAGGTTGGAGGTTCGAATCCCGGTTCCGCACACCATGTGTCGTTGTGTCCCTGGGCAAGACACTTAACCCTGAGTTGCTCCCGGTAGGACTGGATGGCGCCTTGCATGGCAGTCGCCACTACCGGTGTATGAATGTGTGTATGAATGGGTGGATGGTTGGTATTGTAAAGCGCTTTGGGGCCCCTCATAGGGGGCTGGAAGGCGCTATATAAATAAGCTCCATTTACCATTTACAACAAAAGTCATCTCAAGGCACCAAAAACATTCACATACATTGTAAAATGTCATTTAGGCAAGGTTATCTAAGTAAGCCAGCACAATGTGGTAAATCATCACATTAATGTAAATCATCACATTGTTGTAATGTTCCACTCTGAGCAGTACGTACATTGGTGACAGTGGAAAGGAATAACTTTTTTTTTTAACAAGAAGATACCTCCAGCAGAATCCAGTTCAGGATGGACAGCAATTTGCCTCGACTGGCTGGAGTTTGGAATGACAAGAAAGTGACACAAACAGAATGGTCAGTACAGGTGTACGTTCTATGGGAAGAAATACAAAGAAAAATACATGCTACATTTAAATGTAAACAATGGGTTCTGCGTGTTGGACAACAAAAACAACAACAATAACAATAGGGCATCACAGTGGTGCATCTGGTAGAGCGGCTGCCTCTCAGCGAGCAGGTTACCCTGGTTCAAATCCCGGTCCGGGGGTCTTTCTGGGTGGAGTTTGCATGTTCTCTTCATACATGCGTGGGTCTTCTCTCTCAAACCAAAAACATTCATGTTAGGCTGATTGGTGACTCTAAATTGTCCCTATAGGTGAGAGTGAAAGAGTGAATGATTGTTTATCTCGTTTGTCTCTATGTGTCCCAGTGATAGACTGGAGACCTGTCCAGGGTGTCCCCCACCTCACATGGGCACCAGTGACCCACGCAACCCAAACAGGAAGAAGATAAGTAAAAGATGATAGATGGATGGATAGATAGATAATTATAATTAAAAAAATGCATGTTCAAAGACCAAGAAACACATGTGAGTTTGACAGCTACTCAATTTGAAGGGACCTATAGTCTTGGATAGGGCTTCTAGGACCTTTTGGGATTTCTAAGGAACAATTAAATTATGGTATATCTGGCAACACTGAAGCCGGCTTCAACTAGAGGTACATGCAGTCCCAGCATGAGAAACAAAGCTGTTACATCCAAAATTATTTTCATTTCATTTCATTTATTCATTTATATAGCACTTTACACAACCACGGTGGTGGTGACCAAAGTGCTTAACAAAAAACAGTGCAGTACTTAAAAAGACAGATTAAAAATCAAGAAAAACACAACATAAAAGCAAAAATAAAACCAGAAATGTCACCACATATTTAATTACTAAAAGCCAGTTTGAATAAAAAAGTCTTAAGCTTTGATTTAAAAGGGCCAAGTTCAGTAATCTGGCGTAGCTCAAGTGGGAGTGTATTCCAGAGTCGAGGTGCGGCCGCAGAAAAGGCACGGTCACCCCAACGTTTATATTTTGTCCGTGGAACAGAGAGCAAGAGTTGGCTATCTGACCTCAGAGACCTGGAGCGGGCGGGGAAACTTAACAACTCCGTTATATAAGTAGGAGCGAGGCCATTGTCTGACCTCAGAGACCTGGAGCGGGCGGGGAAACTTAACAACTCCGTTATATAAGTAGGAGCGAGGCCATTCAGAGCTTTAAAAACAAATAATAAAAGTTTAAAATCTATCCTAAAACGGACAGGAAGCCAATGTAGTGAGAATAAAACAGGTGTGATGTGGTCCCATCTAGGAGTGTTGGTTAAAAGGCGAGCTGCTGCATTCTGAACAAGCTGGAGGCGGCTCAGTGTTGACTGAGGCACACCAACATACAGAGCGTTACAATAATCGAGCCTAGAACTGATAAAAGCATGAACAGCCTTCTCCAAGTCACAACGGTTTAAAAAGGGTTTGACCTTTTTTAAAAGACGTAAATAAAAAAATCCAGACCGGACAACAGAGGCGATGTGTTTGTCAAAATGTAAAGCCTTATCAAAGGTCACTCCAAGGTTTTTCACACTGTCACTGAAGTTAATATTCACATTTCCCAGGCCAGTTGCATCTTTGTTACCAAATAAAATCCATTCTGTTTTACTGTCATTTAAAAATAGGAAGTTATTGTTTAGCCAATGTTTGATTTCAGAGATGCAGTCAAAGAGAGAACACATTGGGTTACTGGATCCAGGCCTTAATGGTAAATAGATCTGCAAATCATCTGCATAAAAATGAAAGTTGACATTGTGTTGTCTTATAATAGATCCAAGTGGCAACAGGTACAAGGAAAAGAGCAGAGGGCCCAAAATGGAACCCTGGGGCACCCCACACAGAAGAGGGGCTGTAGAGGAAGAGTAGCCATTGAGCAAGATAGAGAAAGTCCTATCAGATAAATAGGACGTGAACCACTTCAGGGCCGTGCCACGAATCCCAACAAAATCATGGAGGCGAGACAGAAGGACAGAGTGGTCCACAGTGTCAAAGGCTGCTGTGAGGTCGAGAAGCACCAGAGCTACTGGGCATCCAGAGTCAACTGACTGAGCTATGTCGTTATGAACTCTCAGCAATGCAGATTCTGTGCTATGCCGGGATCTAAAACCAGATTGAAATTTATCAAGGAGTGTGCTTTTTTCCAAAAAAGGCTGAATTTGCATAAGAACGATTTTTTCTAAAACTTTGGAGAGGAAGGGTAAATTAGAAATGGGTCTAAAATTAGATAAAACCAAGGGATCAAGATTTGTTTTTTTGAGAAGGGGGCGGACTGTTGCATGTTTAAAAGCAGAAGGCACAACTCCAAGGGACAGACATGAATTGAAAAAAGCAAGAAGATAAGGACCAATAATATTAAATACCTCTTTCAATAATCTAGTGGGGATGAAATCAGTGGGGCAGTTAGTGGGTTTAACAGATTTAACTATTTTGTCCAAGAGGGAATATGACACTGGTTCAAACTGTTCGAATAAAGCAGAACCAGCAGAGATAGGTGAAAACTCAGAAACAGAAGTAGCAGGTGCACCTGTGGCTTGTCTAACTGATGCAACTTTATCAATAAAAAATGATAGAAAGTTCTCACAGGTGGAGGCTGAGGCATCAGGTAAGACTGAGGTGGGTGGATTTAAAACAGAGTTGATTGTATTAAATAACACCCTGGGGCAATGGCTACTGTTTGTGATGACATTAGATAGAAATTGTGATTTTGCATCATTAACGGATCTCTGATACAAAACAAGAGTTTTCCTTAATAAAACCAAAGAATCATGTTGCCTGTCATGCTTCCACTGTCTTTCAGCTCTTCTGCACTGCCTCCTGAGTTTACATGCAGTAGGATTTTTCAGCCAAGGCTCAGCTCTGTGTTTAGAATGTCTGAACTTGACTGGAGCAATAGAGTCCAGGGGCCTCATGTACAAAGACTTGCGTGGATTTCCTACTGAAAAGTGACGTACGGTCAAATCCAGAAAAGTGTGTACGCACAAAAAAATCCAGATGTATCAAACTGTGCGTACACCGGAATCCACGCACATTCCTTTTGTACATCACAATTAACGTGGAACTGAGCGCACGTGAGACACCTCCCCTGACACGCCTTCATTTACATATGTTAAACAGATGCAAATTACTTCCTGCATGTGTGAAGGACATGTTTGTTTGATCCCTGCGCGATCAGAAATGATTTCTAGATTCAGGAAAATAATGAATTTAATATAATATGAGTGAGGAAAATAATCCTAAGTAAGAATAGTAATAAAATGTGTTCATCACGCAAAGAACGAGTGATTGTGTGTCGGTATTTGTGTGTGCGCGCACCCTGCTTTGGTGCGCAACGGCTCATCCATTCATTCTGAGTGAAAATATTAACTTTGCGCACGAGTTTATTACCATAATTACTGTAAACACAGAGGAACTTAGATGTTTGGTAGATCTTTGTTTATTTAATAGATGATATGAAGAAACGGGTCTGTGCGTCTCAGTGGAGAGTTTTCATGACATGACGTGATGTTGGAGTCTCCAAACGCTGCGCGCGCCACAGCCTTGTGCGCAATCTGTTTGTCTGTGAAGCCTTTACTCTCCAACAAGTTATATATGGTGTACTTTCACGTGTCATTTTGGAGAAATCTACAATAAACGCAGATCATGAATCACCTCCAGCTGCCGTGTAACCGGCGAGGGTGCGCGCGCGCTCCAAAGCGCGACCACTCAGCCTTTGGAATCATATAGATGAGACATTCCATTGATCAGGCTTTGTGTGGACTGGACAGCCCTGATCGGCCTGCAGCTCCCTCATAGCTCGGGAACAGTTTGATCGCTGCTTCTGATGTGCACGCGTGTCCAGAGCGCAGCAGTGCCAAACTGAAAAATGATTATTTCTGAAAACGGCTGATAAGCCATATCCTAGATCAGAAAATTATATCTGTTTATAAATAAATGCTCTGCGTGTTACACTATTATATCCTCCAGTAAGGCTGAATGAATCCGTTCCTGTTGAATTTATTTTTGGCACAACTTTGCGCGTGCTTTATTTAACTGCGTCATGTGGATGTAATACTTGTTAATCGTGTGTTTGGTGGGAATATTAATCATTTTCACATCATGAACAGTTAATAATAATAATAATAATAATAATAATAATAATAATAATAATAATAATAATAATAATAATGAATTCAATTTATAACGCACTTTTCATTAATGAAAATCTCAAAGTGCTACAAGGTGCAACAGAATTAAATGTCAATAAAACATTTAATAAACAATTAAAATCAACAACAGTATCAGCTATGATCAAAAGTAGAATCATGAGGAGTAGAGTATGCTCGGTTGAAAAGAAAGGTCTTCAAGCCGCTCTTAAAGTCAACCACAGACTGTGGGGCTTCAGTTTCTCTGAATCACCTGTAAGTGTCGCCAAAGGAACAAGAACCACAGAAACGTGCGTACGCCTGCTCTGGAGCTGGCGTGGAAATGTACCTGGATGCGCACATATTCACGTTCAGTTCAGTTTTGATACATACGGGGTTTTGCGTGGATAGTGACGTGAGCAAGGTTTTTGTGCGCACGCACGGTTGATACATGAGGACCCAGGATCCCACTGCAGGTTTCAGAAAACAGTGACAAAAAATCTTTGGGACACAGAGAAACATCAGGACCAACTGAATAAAACTGTGAGTCCATAAAAGCCGTGGTGAACTGTCCGGCACTGGCTGAGGTGAGACAGCGGCGATGACAACCCGCAGCCAGAGGCCTCCTGGCCGGTTGTGGGGCTGTAAATTGGAAAAAAATAGGGAAATGATCCGAGATGGCAGACTCAGAAATTTCACAGTGAGAAATGGACAGTCCATGAGAAATAATAAGGTCCAGAGTATGTCCAAGATGATGTGTTGGTGCATTGACTGATTGTGTTAAGTTAAAAGAATCCAAAAGCTTTAAAAACTCAGAGGCCAGTGAGTCAGTGGGACAATTTACATGAATATTCAAATCGCCACAAATACAAAAACTGGTATAGGTGGAAATAATGTCAGCCAGGAATTCAGAGAATTCTTGAATGAATTCCTTATTGTATTTAGGTGGGCGATAGGCAACTGCACATAAAACCTTAGGGGTGAGCTCGATCACAAACATCTGAAGTTCAAAGGAGGAGTAAGTGTTAGTGGGCAGAAGTCTGCATTTAAATTTGTCCTTATAGATAGTGGCAACACCACCACCGCGTCCTGACAGGCGTGGGGAGCTGAAGAAAGAGCAGCCTGAGGGGGAGAGCTCAGAAAACGCGCTGTTGTCTCCTGGTCTCAACCACTTTTCCGTCAGCAGCAGAAAGTCCAGAGAGTTTGAGCAAAATAAATCATGGAGAATGAAAGTTTTATTCGTGACAGATCTGGTGTTTAGGAGAGCCATCTGGATGGAGCACTGGCTGTTATCCTGGCTGTCATCCTGGGATGCGCGGCCAAAGGAGCAGAGGTTCTCCTGAACCCTGCCCCGCCTACAGATCTTCACACGCCGAAAACCAGGAAATGCGCCTCCGCCGGTGTCTGTATCCATGACATGCAACCAGCTGTAGGAATATTCCATGGGGCATTGTATGTCAACAGAGTTATATTTCCTGAGAATCCTGCGCGAAGACTGGAATGTGGAAGAGGCGAAGTGAGCCCGGAGCTTCACAAGCACCCCACCCCTCCTGCCGCGTCTCCTGCGGCGGCGCGCGCTGCGGGCAGTCACAACACACGGATTCCGTAGAAATGGAGGTATGGATGCCAGGTGAGGTGGAGGGAAAGTCTTTGATCGTCCATAAAGGTCACGAAACGGTACATTTCCCATGATGGAATTAATATTTAAAAGTGTCTGGCGGTCGTAGATAAATAGTGATGACACAATCTCAACAAAAGTAAGAAAAAACAGCACAAAAAGTAATAACTTGAGGAGAGACAGACGGCCAGCCAAGTACACCGGCGCCATCTTGAACCACCTTGAATAATATGAAGAAGCTTGCCATGCTTGAAAACAGGAACATTCCTGTGGACCGAGGATGAGGTTGGGCTGTTCCTACATGTTGAAAAGGGTGAGCAGCACAAACAGCGTTTTATTAACAGCTGTTGCTTCCTTTTGTTCATCAACTCACGCAAGAAAAAAAACAGGTATAGCACACAGCAATCTCCTACATCTGCTGGGGTGGTTCTCAAAAATCCCCACTCTGACACCATTCAAAAGCCTTCGGTTTCAGAGGAAACATCTCTGTTGTGGAAACGAACAGCAGAACCGCGTCGAAAAAGTTAGTTTCACTCAAAATCTGCATTGTGTTAACAGAACTTTAGCTGTGGCAACCATCATAAAATGAGTTGACCTTGAAAGTTCATCACTTGTAGATGTTCATTACTATGTGAGAATTTCATAAAAATCTCTTCAGTGGTTCATGAGATATTTTACTAACATGAAAGACAAGCAAACATGCACAAACACACACAGTTTCATCCTCGGTGTTGATAGAAACATAAAGAGTTTTTTTCTCTGGTTTCTTCTCACCACAGAGCAACTCATTCACACTTTATTCCCTAAAGTTGGATAAATTTCTCTCTGGAATGTGATTTATAGAAGCGTTTTTGGTAGGATGATGGTGATATGTTGCCTGCCAAACCAAACAGATTTCCTTGTGGCACCAGTGAGGAAACACACACACGTTAGTGCACACAAATGGCACTGCCGGGCTGCAGTGAGCCCTGTGAAGCAGGCCGGTAATGGCTCGTTGAGCTTCTGTTAGGCTGGGCCCCGGGGCCGGTCACAGCCATACCTCACACAGTATTGATTGGCTCAAAGCTAAGAATGGCCCAGAGCCCTTCATCCCTCCTCCATCCCGTCTTCAGCTCCCTCTCTCCCTGTTCTTGATCCTGTAAAGGTATAGCTGTACTCATGTCAGCTGGGTAATTATCATTGATCTGCTTCTTGGGACAGTGACAAATCTTTCTGTTGCTCCACCTGGCTGATCTGAAATCTGTCATGGACTTCATCTCTGTGAGGATAAGAAGCGTGTTGTGGTGAGAACTGAACTTTCCTAGTGGAGGAGGTTGGATGATGTACGGCATATAATGAAGAACAAAAATCAAACATCACATTGTTGATTCTTGTCAAAGATTTATTTCAGAAATGTCTCTTCCTGTTTTGTCTATACAGAAAATGAAAAATTTGGCATTTCTATGCAACGAAAGCTACAACTCAGTCCCATTTGATGGAGAGTTTTAGCTCCTTTCATCTTCCCCATCACTCTGACCAGTTCCCTGTCTCCGCTGAAGAAAAGCATGTCCACATGAAATGTTGTAGTACTCGAGACCAGTCTTGGTCTTGAAACTGGTCTCAAGACAACTTTTTGATGGTCTTCTTGCTCTTGTCTCAGACTCTACCACATTTAGTCTCTGTCTTGTCTTGGAGCTCAAACTTTTCACAGATTATCTTTCTTATACTGTCATGACAGTGACAATTTTAACAAATATGTAAAAAAAAACATGTAACTTTTATTAAAATATTTTTATAAAAGTTACATACTGCAACTTTAAGTTTGCTTTTGAATGAATGTATCAGCGAATGTATCAGCTTTTATAAGTTTTCAAAGCTACATAAAGAAATCAGGCATTCAGTGGTTTTTGCACAATAATTTTCATGTCATGTGACCCACTGACACAAACCTTATGTTAAACTACTGTACTAGACCTGACAAACAAGGCATTCTCATTTATTTCTAATTTTAAAGCAAAATGCTTTAAAATGAGGAATAAATGGTGGCGTCCTATGTGTCGGGTCTGTTAGTTTAACATTAGTTTTGTATCAGTGGGTCAAATGATGTAAAATATATTAATTTTTGTTTTCGAAGAAAGTTTGGTTTGGTAATTTGTTGATGGTCCCTAAGTGACCCATTACGTTTCGGAGGAGGGGCAGACTGAGCACAGTGACTGAAGTCAGACTGCCTGCTTCGAATCGTGTTTTACACTGCTAATTGTTAGAGAATCTATTCTGACCCAATGCCATGACTGGTTCTGAATGAGGCTTGACATCCGACAGACAGCTCCCCTCTCTTCCAGGTACTGTGCAAGGGCATAACTTTAGGTCTAACATTGGGGGGGGGGGGGTTATGCGCTCTACCTATTTATTTATCGAATACTTTTTTTTAAATGATTCAGGATATTTTAGGGGTAAAATATATTGTAATGCTTTTACTGTGATTTACTTAACTTTCCTGTTTTCTCTGTATTTATTCTGCTCCTTTTTGTTCCACATAGGTTCAACAAGTAAGAAAAAACTCATTATTTTTTTTTCTTTTTTTTTTCAGCCATAACACATATTTTACATTTTTAAGATTTATTATATATGTAGTGATACACCTAGCCTCTGATATTTTAGGCTTGACCTTCAAGTACACCTCTCTGCATCTCTCTGGAACTCTAAGTGTTACACCTTCTTGAAGCCCTCAAGGAGACGATTGGACACTTATATGGGTTAACAATTATTATGAATTAATGGACACTAATTAATCAGATTGAACTTTCTCTTTAATGTGTGTTAATTCAGAATTGATCAAACAGTATTTTTGTCATTTCAATGATGATTTTACTAAGCTGGTATATTTTAAATATGACAAAGTTAAGAGAACATCTCAGAATGATCGTGCTTTGAACTGTCTGCTCTAGGCAGAATAAGTGTCTAAAGTTGAAGGAACAATCCTTCGTATTTGTTTGAACTGTTTTTGTTTCGAAGGAAAAGTGCTAGACATAGCTTGCTTTCGGTCTCCCGTCCTTTCTAAAAACAATGAATCTGTTCTCAAAACAAAGTACTGACTTGTTCACATGCACCTGCATACTCTGACGTTGTGTTCTGTGTATTGTCTACCCTATCATCTGTCACTCAAACTCACTCACTTGCAAAGCCACACCCTCTCTAGGGGTGCGACAACCAATCAGCAGGAAGTATGTGACTAAGTCACACCCCCTTCTTAAAGGGCACTTCCTGCATTTTGGGTTAGTGTTTGGAGGAGAACGAACTGACAACTTGCTTCTCTCCTCGGGGAAAGCTGGAGACGGCCCGGTCATGTGTCAACGACCCACGTCTCAGCTGGAATCATAGTAAAGCCTTACTTTGATCCATTCACTCATTTCTGGAAGAATTTGTTTTCTGAAGTTTTACTTTGAAAGTTCAACCAGTGCGATTGGGGCCTGTTCCTGCCGGTGAAAGCGTGCTCCCGCTCGTCTGATCCAGTCATACACGCACGAAGTCATCTGGACGTTCACTGGACAACACAGTCCGTTAGTGTCCACAAACTTCTCAGTCCTCACCTCGCAAGACGTCTCGTCACCAGGTAAAGAGGCGTTTGTATGCTGCACGTGTCGGAAGTACAGCTAAGATCCGTATGGGAAAGCTTGCCACCCTGGTTGTTTTCAAAATAATTAACTTTAGCTTAACTTAGCTTCCAGTACTCCTTCCTCCTATTTCTTATTTTTCATAAGCATTTAATCTGTCAAGTAATGTGCCAACAGTTAAGTTTAAACTGTCTGTTTGTTTTTAATTTGAATTCTTGTCAACGTAGTTATTAAATCAGAGCTAATATCGATACAAATGTTTAATGTAATTCTTGTGATAGTTTCAATAAAAGGTCTATTTTCTGGTAGACCAATATAAATTGAAGTCTCCTGTGAAATTACAT
>JBBPBX010073372.1:0-10116 GCA_038048925.1 Garcialebias charrua | reverse complement strand
TCTGGAGCTATTCACCATTTTACATTGAAGACTTAAAAAAAATGAATTTATAAAATAAAAATATTTTAAAATATATTTATTTATGTTTTTAGATGTGTAGGATAAATATTTTATAGGTAATGATGAGTTATAATCTTTATTTCAAAAAAACGTTTTCATGGTGACATATTTCCTGTTCTGAGGGCTTATAAATCTTATCCGTTGACTCTCGTTATAAATGGCGCATGCGCAGTTATTCCACAACGTTACAAAACAATGGGAATATGCTAGACGCATATTTCAGCGCCCTGGGACACGTCCATCGTGTGCTGTACCTACTACCTACCGATCGCGTGATTCCGGTCATTTATTTATTCATTTTTGTCTGGGAACAGAGCCGTGGGTGACTCACTCAAGCAGGCTGGCTGCAGGTAGGTTTTAAATCATTGAAAGCCCTTTATCTAATGCCTATTTGCCATTTCTGCCTGATTTTCATCTCAAATTTTAGAAGTCTCCGTGAAAAAATCTTCAACTGACTGTTCATTCTAAAAGTGGCAACTGGTGTTTTGGAGCTAGCATGCTAATGCTAGTCTTTATTTAATACTTATATTATTATATTACCAGTGGTGGGATGTAACTAAGTACAAATACTTTGTTACTGTACTTAAGTACATTTTTCATGGTTCTGTACTTTACTTAAGTATACAGGTAGTCCCCGACTTACGAGCGAGTTCCGTTCCTGCGAGTTGCTCGTAACACGAAAATTCGTAAGTTGGAACACGAAGCACGTGTTCTCGTAAGTCCGGATTTTCGCTCGTAAGTTGGAACATTTATGCTAGCGCTACTACAGAACACTCGTTTTTCATCAAAAACGTTCATATTAGTTCATAAACATGGTCGGAAACGTGTTTCCAAACGGTTAGCTAACACACTTTCATCTAAAAACACAAAAAAGTGCTGTATTTTTTACAAATTTACTTCTCTTTCGCCAGCTCGTAAGTCCGGGACCTCGTATGTAAGAGCGCTTGTAAGTCGGGGACTACCTGTAATTAAATGTGGGTACTTTTAGTTTTACTCCACTACATTTTACATGAAGTATCTGTACTTTTGACTACACTACATTTCTATAATGTGTTGAGTTACAAGTTACATTCACATTGCAGCTTTTTGATTTGTCATTCGTTTGAAAGTAACTGATGTCGAGAGGGGAGTTGGTCCATTGAATCACTGCAAAGTGGACAGGTAACATTAGACCTTCCTTTAAGAAGAGCTGAACCAGTGAAGTATATTCTAGTATATGTCATTGAGCTGGGACCACCCACAGCACCACTAACACATACAAAATGGATTCCACCGCAGAGAGTCAACAAGAAGATACACAACACCCATGATCTTATTGAAATACTATTGAAAGATTATTGAAAGTCTATTGAAATATTATTGAAAGACTATTGAAAGACTGTTCAGTAAAGCAGGACAGATTCTCTCTCCCAAAAGAGCCAGACTGGACTAAAAAAAACTTTGAAAACAAACTTCCTCTGAACTTGAACAATAAATTATTGCTGCAATATTAAAATGTGTCAGTTCATGATGTTAGGAGACAAGAGATGTCTCCAAATGGCTCGACACTCGGGTCCAAGTTTTGAAAATGGTGTCAGGAAGTTAAAATATTGTTCACTATTGACCCATTACAAGTGTAAGAATTATGAGGAGGTAAATATTAATACTGACCTCTTTACCTTAATTAATTTACTTATTCAGATTGAATAGTAAATTCACGGATTCTGTTCTTTTTCAGTTTACCCAATATTTCTGTGATCTTTATGATGGATAAATAAACAGAGCCATTAAGTGACAATGGACATTGACTTAGTTTGATATGTCAAAGAGACACTATCATTTATTTAAAATGAATCAACTAAATTAACACCATTACACTTGATTGACATGATTTCACTTTCTTTCAATTTAAAACGTCAGCACACTTAAATTCAACACAACAGACTTCAATATTGGATGTTAACATATTTAGTCTGTGGGCTCTTCAGCTTAATTATAGTTTCCAGCTTAGATAGAGAGGGGAAAGAGTAGGAGGAAAGATTTAAGAAGAAATTATCGTGAGCATGATACCAGAGTGACACTTCTCCTCCGACTTCTGCTAAAATCCAGGTACGTTTTGTAAACAGCTCTTTACCTTTTGACGACGGCCCGGTAAGAGGGAAGACCTTGTAGCTTTTCAGATGCACGGGTCCTTGTGGGAACCAGTACAATACCTTCAAGCAGGGTTCTGGTTTACGTTTTCCAACGTCTCCTGGTTTTCGCTTGGTCATCAGAGAATATGTCAGCTTCAGGCCTCTGACTTCAAGATAAACTTATTCCAGGAAGGAATAAACAAAGTTCTTGAGCTTACGCTTGTTCGAAGTGGACCCATAACAACATGTTATCAGTCCCAGCTGGATGACGAGTCCTTAGCGCGTGACTTGTGGTCATTCAGCTCTTTGGAAGGTTCACATCATCTTTCGAAGCTCCCAGAAACTCTGAAGCGTTTCCGCACAGTTAGAACTTAAAAAGCAGGAACAAAGAGAGGAGTGAACTTGCCTTATCAGACCCAAGGTTACAGCCAGAGCAGAGAGAGATTTGTTTAGGGAAAGGCACAGCAAGCTGGAGCCCTTTCATGAAAAACACGGATTACTGTCCTCTGAGTTTCTAAACAAAACCGTCCGGTCTCTGTGACCCGAGATTTCACCTTTGACACAGCAGTGAACACAGTTTAACTCTCACAGAATAACACAGCTTAAAAGCACACATCATGAAAATGACAAAAGTTATTCTTTTGATCACATCAGCCTAAAATCAAAGATAGAAATAGTCTCTTTTGGTGACTATATTTATCAGATTACAGCTAAATGAATGATTTTGTAGTAAATGTCTTGCTTTACTGAGAGGTCAGTAAAGGTCATCACTGGACAGTTCAAAAACCTTAGTTTGACCCTGGGTAGGTCCATTACATCTCCCCCCTTTTGGAAGCCATCGCCAGTCCTTGGGGATGGGGTCCAACACGAAAGGAAACCTTGAACTGTCTTTGATCTTGAAGTAATCCAGCAAGTGGAAAAGAAAAATCAAAAATTATAATCCCATAAAGTTTTTGAAATTCCATACTGTTCGGAGGTAATCCCATTGCGAAAAGCTTTTAATCCTTTGGAAAACAAAGTCTGTTAACTCTTGGAAAACAAAGTCTGTGATCCCTTGGAAAGCAAAGTCTTATAATCCACAGCGGTAATTCCACAGCAGTAATTCCACAACGATTAGTTTTGTTGATTGATCAGCAACAATTGTTTTCATAATCAGCATGTAGAGGGGATCCCTCGATTGACGCAGAGGAGGCGACCCTTGGATGAAGGTTGAAGACCAAGCGTTGGAGCTGCAGGTCCCCACATCGAAGGTTGTTGGCTGGTTGGTTTCCAGTCAGTGCCACTCTGGTTCTATGTGTCATGCAATTATGTGGTTTTTTAGGTGGGCTTATGATTGGGATTTTACATTAGGCCCTACCTATATGCACCTGGTATGTAAGCTATCATGGTTTAGATCAGCTACAATTACCAATTAAGGGGTGGATCAATTCTGTAAAATTAGATATAGGGATTTGTACCTATAAAATTTTGGAGGGCTTCTGTAACGAAGGCCTCTAATTCCAAACTATTCCTCCATTCATTACTTAGTTTAGGTTAAACTAAAATAAAAATGAAATATAGTTTGATCTAAATGTCTGTTGTCTTTTAGACGAACGACGTAGGATTTGGTATTCCTAATAAATTTTGAAGTCTATGGCGAGACTCATCAAAATGAATAGACAATCTAGAATAGAAACGATCGAATCGGTTCAATTTAGAAATTGTGAGGTCAATGTAGTTTATGGTACCTTGAGTAGCTTTAAACTACATTGACTCTTCGACGATTGAGATTTAACAAAACGAACTGCATGTTGGCATAGTTAAATCCATATCATTCATTAACCAATGTTAATACAAAACCTTTTTGGCTGGGAGTGTTCAGAACCAAACAATATCTCAACTAATGACAACAGTAATGACTAAACAACAAGGAAACAACGTTTCACTGCTTCGACACACTCTTGTCGTCAGATTCCAAAGTGCAACACACAAGAAAAACAGGTCTCAACTTTATGACCGAGGTCAAATTAAATCTCGTGGATTTAAACGGTTGTTAAGGTTAGTTTTTTGTTGTGGGTTTTAGGCTTAGCGTTTCTAAGTTCAAATTGGACAATGCGACTTATAGGGTGGGAAATATGGTAGTTTAAACCTGATTAGTTTATTTACTAACTTGTGTTTGGACGACCTTATTATCCCATGAAGTCGGTGTGTTTGTGAGATCTTTGTCTTTTGTGGAGTCATTGAACGCCTTGTAAGGTTTGATCTGATTTCGATGTACCCATTTAGCAATTGGCTCTTTGCGGCCTTTGCTGATTTTGATTTCGTAGACGACTGAGGACACTTTGTCTGTTATCAGATGAGGTCCAGTCCACCTGGGCATTAGTTTGCGGGCGAGAGTTCCGGTCTCGGACCCTCCTTTCCCGGTTGCTGGGGCGAACGTATAGTACCAGACTCTGTCTCCCACTTGGAGTTCATTGTGAGAGGCCTTCTGGTCGTAGTACGCCTTGCGTCCTTCAGCGGATTTTTCCAGGTTTTTCTGGGCGAAAGCAAAAGTGTTTCTGAGGTGTACATTCAAATCTTTCATGTATTGTTGTGTAGTGTAGGCTGTCGCCATGGCGGCGTCGCCTGGTTGGTACAACAGGTGTAGAGGGAGAGTCATTTGTCGACCGGTCATCATCTCGAAGGGAGAGATGCCAGTTGATGTGTGTGGAGTGGCTCTTATGGCCATGAGGACCAGAGGGAGTTTCACGTCCCAGTCCTTGTGGTTTGCAGCCACGTATTTCTTCAAAATACTCACCACAGTTCTGTTTGCTCTCTCTACTTGGCCTGAAGCCTGTGGGTGGTAGCCGACATGAAAGTTGGCCTTGACGCCTAGCGTCTTCCACAGTTCTTTCATCACTTCACCTGTGAAGTGTGTACCTTGGTCTGAGTTCACCCGAAGGGGAAGTCCAAACCTTGAGAATATATGATTCATTAACAACATAGCAGTGGTTTGTGCTGTGTCGTTAGGAGCTGGTAGGCATTCTACCCATTTGGTGAATGCACAGGTTACCGTGAGAAAATATTTATTTCCTCTAGAGCTCTTAGTGAGTGGTCCAACCCAGTCGATCTGGAGGTCAGACCATGGGAATGCAATGCCTCTGCTTTGCAGTGGTGCTCTGTGAAGTGGTCTGGTTGGCTGAAACTGGCCACAGACCACGCACCCTTCAATGTAGTCCTTGACATCCTTTTTCATTCCAGGCCAATAGGCAATTTGTTTTAATGCCGTCAGCGTGGCTTTATCTCCTTTGTGTCCTGCGGACGGGAGATCATGGGCATGAACTAACATCACCCCCCTTTGGTCATGGGGAACCACGAACACAGGTGAGGACGTTGGTCCATGAGCGAAAGTTAAGATGCCCTTGATTAGTTTTAGCTGTTTGCGCAGCTGATAGAGGACCTTAAGGTCTGGATCGGAATCCAGGTCGTCTTTAGACAGAATGTTCTTGTCTGGATCAATCAGGTACAGTATCATGGAGTTAATAGCAGGATCCGACTTCTGTAGTTGGATGATGTCTGGGTCAGTCAGTGCAGGTCGTACAGAGACTGCGTTGTCAGCAGGTCTGGCTGCGGCCTGGGCACGTGTGACTGCCATAACCCTGACCGTAGGTTGTATTGACAGAGTCTTGATTAACCAGGAGGGGTCGAAGGACCATAGAGGACCTTCGTCGGCTCCTTCTTTGGCTAAGGAATCTGCAATGTCATTGTAGTGCTTGTCATCGCCTGGGACTCTAGAATGCCCCGGAACTTTCTTCCAGTAGATCTGTAAGTCATGTGATGTCACCAAGTGATCACACGCTATGAAAAGCTCTTTGTGTTTGACCACTTTTCTGTCGCTTGTTAGGAAACCGTTCTGTTTCCACACAGCGAGGTGACAAGCGAAACTCAAACGAGCATAGTTAGAGTCAGTGCAGATGACTAGCGTCTTGATGGAGCGTTCTACTACCATCTGGAGAGCTATTAGGATTCCTGCAATCTCAGCATACTGAGAAGTCTGAGAGCCTAATTTGTAGCTGAAAGTTATCTGTTCTTGGTCTTGGAGGAGAACTCCTCCAACACCTGCCCTACAGATTTTGTCGCGGAGGAATGAAGATCCATCCACGTACAATGTTGTCATATCTTTGCAGATATTGTCATCAAAGAAGTGGTGATTCGGGTCTTCAGTTACTGGGGTTTTTTCCTCAACCGGCGGCTGGGTGGCTGGTACATCTTGTGTACACTTCTGGCAGATTGCCAAGTCCGTCCCCAGATGAGACTTCTTGTTTTGACCATAACGTATGTCTAGGTTAAAACTTTGAAGCGCCATGAGCCACGTTGCAACACGTGAGTTTGTCACCACACCATCTCTGATGCGTTCACTGTTAAGAAAGGTCACTGGCTGGTGTTGTGTTTCCACAATGATTTTCTGTCCACCAATGTAGCTGGAGAAATGTTTAACTGCCCACACTGTGGTCAGTAAAGCTTTCTCACAGTCTGAGAATCTCAACTCGGGGCCTGCCATCGTTTTGCTGGCGTAGGCTACCACACGTTTGTCTCTGTCGTGTATCTGGTACAGACCCGCACTTATGCAATGAGCTGAGAAGCCCACTTCCAAGTAAAACTCTTTGTTGTAGTCTGGGTAGACTAAACAAGGGGCTGACTTGATCCTGTTTATAAGAGCGTCCATTGCCTGTTGCTGTTTGTCAGTCCAAACAAATGGTACGTCTTTTTTAAGGAGTTCAGTCAGTGGTTTCGCAAGGTCCGCATAGTTTTCGATGAATTGGTTCGAGTAGTTACACACGCCCAGAAAACTTTGTAGTTCTTTGAGATTGGTGGGGACTTTGAGATTGTCGAGGCCTTGGGTGCGAGTCAGCTGTGGTTGTACTCCGTCAGGACCTACAAGTAGGCCAACGTAGTCCACTTTGGTTCTGCACCATTGGCATTTTGACAGTGATATTTTAGCACCAGCAGTTGTCAGCTGATTCAGAACGTGGTCGATCTCAGCCAAATGTGAGTCCAGTGTTGGCTGTCTCAAAAGGACATCGTCCACGTAGATCAGTGTCCCACGCTCGTGGGCGTCTGGACATGCTTTGTTCAAGAAAATGTTGAACTCTGCAGGTGAGTTAGCGTAGCCAAAGGGACACCTGTTAAAGGTGTACTGACGGCCACCAAAAGTGAAAGCTAGTTTGTACTGGTCCTCGGCGCGCACAGGGATGGTCCAAAAACCAGAGGCGACGTCGAGAGTCGAGAAGTACTTACCATTGGTGACCTTGGGCAGTTCCTGTTGGAGTTGCGTCATAGGCCATCTGGATAAGGGAACTTGTTTGTTTAGCTTTCTGTAGTCTATAGTGAGTCTCCACTTACCATTAGGTTTTAACACCGGCCATAAAGGCGCAGAGTAAGTGCTGTTACAGTATCGGATGATACCTTTTTCTAACAGGTCATTAATGATTTCTCTGATAGGTTGATGTGCTGCCAGAGGAATCTTGTACTGTCTGACAAATGCAGGGGGAGCATTAGGCGGGGTTGGGATGCTCACTGTGTGGAGCGTGGTCAACCCACAATCCATCGAGTCAGTTGAGAATGATTTCTCATATTTTAGAAGAACTTTGCGAAGTTTGTCCCTTTCTTCATCAGTTTTCAGGGCGTCGGCTTGGGCGACCACCTGGTCAATCTGTGAAGCAACTGAGAGGGGTTCTTGCTCTTTGGGGAGCTCCAGTGAGTCCCCTTCAGTGTCGTAAAACCTGTCAACAGGTAGTGCACTGTAAGTTTGGGGGCATAGACTGTCTCCTTTGTTGAAACCGAACCTGCGGACAGTGTCCTGGTCGGACTCACTGGGGGAGAAAAGAGCTATGGCCTGTGTTGGTTTCGTGAACAAGACTTGCCCCGTGTGTTGATATGGGATCAAGTTCTCTGGGAGTCCTCCCAGAAATGGAATGCTTAGCTCAAAATCATGAAAATCAGTGGAGATCAACCATCCTAGCTGTGTGTTTTTTGGGATCAGTACCTCTTCTGTGCTTGTGTTGCACACAGCAACAGTCGTGGTTCTGCAGTCGAGGGTCACTTGGAATGTGGCCTCCATGGACAGTCCTAAGTTGAAAAACATAGGAGATGGTTGAAAGTATGCCAGTTTTGTGCTAATAGCTTGTCCTTTCATGATGTGACACATCACCGGCTTGTTCATAACCTGAGGTGGTACCGCAGTGTTATGGCTGTTAGCAATCTGACAGACCTCTGGAATGGTCTGTCCAGCCTTAAGGTTCTCTGTTGTTAGCACAGGAGAGTCCTTTGTGGCTGTGTCTAGTGACCACAGTACATTGTTGTTGATGTCCACTCGGACACCTAACCTTACCAAAATGTCGGAGCCTATGTAGGTTGCATGTGGTAAGTTCGGGACCACGAGGAACGGGTGATCCAGTTCTCGTTGGTTCCAGATCAGTTTCAGGTCAATGATCCCTTTTGCGGTCATTACCTGTTTATCGTTGGGGTCCAACGAAAAGCGGAAAGCCTTTTTGTTCATTTCTAGACCCAACTGTTTTTTAACCAAGGTTCCATAGAAAGCTTGGCTGATCGCTGATTTCTCCGTCCAAGGAGACAAAACAGCATCATCGGTGTGGGATCCTTGGATCTCAACACCCTTGACTACCTGCGGTAGGTAGTGTTCAGTGAGTGCTGACTGTTTCAGCTCGCAGAGGAGGCTCTCTTGTTGGGCCTTTTCTGCCTCACCTGTTGCTGAAGGTTCACTTACCGGGATTGTGCTCTCGTTGGAGGACCCCTTTGTGCCTTCCGCGGTACCTGCTGTTAAACAGTCAGTGTCACCATGTGTAGGCATATCGATCGGCAGTGGTTGGCTCACTCTGGTCCACATTGTTTGATCGCCATAATCTATAATCGCGTCAAAGCGGTTTATAAAGTCTTGGCCAACCAAAAATGGGAATGAGTCAACGGTGGACACGTGTACCGGGTGGTATAGCGTCATTTCACCAATCTGCATATGAACCATGGCTATAGCTGTAAGGGTTGTACTCGTCTCTGAGAGTCCCTGCAGTACTACAGCACATTCTTTGAGGGGTATTTCCCTGTCAACCCCGCTAGCGGCTATCCTTAGCTCCTTCAACAGTGTGGGAGACATAATGGTTATGTCAGCCCCACCATCCAGGAGGGCCTCTTCTGTGAGGACCCCTTCTAAAGTGATTGACAGGTAAGCCTTCTTAGCGGGCCCCTTCCTGATAATGTTACACAGGAACCTATCAGGTTTTTTCCGACGTGTGTTACGTCTACCATTGTCTGTGTGAATTTCATTCACCTGTACTGGTAGTGCAGTCACACATGGGTCTGAGTGATCGGTCTGTGACGAGTCATTGTCTTTGGTGAGTGAGCTTACCCCCCCTTTTTCCGATGAGGGGCTCTCGGACTCTGTAACAATGAAGTCATGGTTACAGTCAACGTCATGTTGACTGTCTATACCCTGATTGTCAGCATCCTGACCATCAGTATCTTGGCGACTGTCAGCAATCGTGGCATTGCTGTTATTAGTGTGTTCTGAGTCACTATCAATGATAGTGCTACACATCACTCCAGGTTTGTTTTCCTTGTTTGTTTTTTTCAAACTTTCTAACAACCGACGTATGTTCTCCATCTCTTCTGAGGACAGAGGTTTAGGGCCTTTTTTCTGGAACTTCTGTGGGTTTTTCCTCGCCCCAGACTGTTCAGTTTGAGGTGCAGGATCTGGCGCATTGCTCGGGGGTCCCCTCTGGGACCGCCCTCTTCCATATGAGTCACCTTGGGACCCATATTTCTTTTTCTTTTGGAAAGCCCCCCTTTTTTGATGATGGGGTTCTTCCTCTTGATGCGGCCTGTACCACTTAGGGTCTCTGGACCCCTTTTGGTCTTTGTTCCAGCGGACACCTTCATTTTGCGGTCTGTCAGGTTGGAAATATTGCTTATT
>JBBPBX010073369.1:0-17840 GCA_038048925.1 Garcialebias charrua | reverse complement strand
TCCTGAATCAGATCCCGAATCAAATCCTGAATCGGACAAAGAGTCTGATGCAGAGTCAGATGCAGAGTCAGATGCAGAGTCAGATACAGGGCCAGTGGACCCAGATCCTCAAGGCCTGGATCAAAAGCCTGGAAAACATAAGCCTGACTGTATTGATGAGGTTTTAGGGCAGCTTGCAAAAATGTTCACAGATTATGGTAAAAAGGTGCCTGAAATGACTCCACTAACATTAAACGCTGAGCTGTCAACAATGGCAAACAGTGGCTCAAAAAAGGAAGCAAAAAAGGTCAGTATGGAGCGTTTAGCAAAGCTGGCCCTGTTACTAAAGGCCAGGTTGGACCAGGAAGTCAGAGTAAATTCAGGTCTAGAGCATGATCTGAAGCGTGAACAAAGAGCGCACAAGGCGGATAAGTCAGCATTCAATGTTGACTTACAACTAGCTCGAATTGAAGCTGAAAAGCTGCAGGTGGAGGTTCTGTCACTAAAACAGTCTCAGATGGACGGTGTAGCTCAACTGGTTTACAAACAAAAACAGGCTGAGGTTGACCGTTTGAATCAATGTTTACAGGAGGTAGATGAGTCACGTGAGGTAATCATGAAAAGCGAACAAAATACTTTAAAGTTATACGAAGAGTCAGTACGTGAAAATCTCAGGACTCGTGCACAACATGAGGCGGTCATTCTTGAAAAAGATGAACTCTACAGTCGGTGTTGTGAATTACAACGCGAGTGTACAGACTACCGAGTAGAATTAAAAGAGTACAGGGAGAAGCTGGCCTCAACTGAATACAAATTAATCAAAGAAAAGAAAAAACGTCTGGAATTAATTAAAGGTCAGTCTCCAGATGCGCCCAGAACACCGACACCACCGCCTAGAACACCAACACCACCGCCTATAACATCAACTCCATCGCCTAATCCACCACGCCGTCCCTTAGGGCCTCTAAAACCAACAAACCCACCGGATGCGCCGGTGGGTGGATCTGATAATAACCCACAAACTCCTCTCTCAATGGCTGAACTACGGAATATGGCTAAAAGCATTCAAACCTTCGCTCCAGGCCCGTTGGGCTCACACGAAACCAAGATCTATCTCAATGACCTTGATTTTCAGCTTCAACGCTTCCCAGAAGCTACAGTTGATGATAAAATCTGTCTGGTAAGGTTGACCTCGGACAGGACAGTGCATGCTTTCATGAAGCGTCAACGGGACGCCGTGATGAAAGACTACAGTCTTTTATGTGCTGCGCTGATAAAGGAGTATACTCCTTGCACGGGGCCCGATGGCATCATAGCGGCGGCGGACGTCAAGCAAGGTAGGAATGAGCACCCAAGGTCATATTATGACCGAATATTCCGTGCCTATTTCGGTGACAGATGCGAACCAGAGATGGAGGAAGAGATAGGGTTTAAATATATCTTCAGCAAAAATCTTTGCCCTGACATAAGAGAGAAAGTACATGTCAGCGCAAACTACAAACGGAGGTCCATCGAAGAAATAAGAGAGTGCGCGATAGATGTTTTTACAGGTCGCACACCAAACAAAACACCCTTTGAGGTGTGTCCTGGTGAAATGGTCAAATCCAACTCACTAGAGCTGGAAGGGGCGCGGAAACCGACTCCCTATCCTACAAAGGGTGAGAAAAAACAGAATTTTCGACCTAACAGACCACGTAGTGAAGGTGCCCGCTGGAACTATGACCCACAGTGGCTCAGACAAGACCCAGAGTTCGGAAAACGATTTCAAAAGGGGGGCGCACGTCCTAAAGATAAGAAAGATGGTCACAAAAGTAAACCATATCACAAAGGGGGGTCCCAACAGGAACCCCCAGGTCAAGGACAAGTCCCTCCTGCCCCTCGAATGGAACAGTCCGAGACAGGCAAAAAATCGCAAAAGTTCCAGAAGAAAGGCCATAATTCTCTGTCCCCAGAGGATATGGAGAAAATACATCAGTTGTTAAAAGAGTTGGATAATACAAGCAATGATAACAAACCTGGAGTGATGTGTAGCACTATCGTTGATAGTAAGTCAGAGCACGCAAATCACGACAGTCAACAAGACACTGATGGTCAGAATGCTGACAATCAGGATAATGACAGTCCAGAGTGTGTCGGTCAACAAGACGTTGACAGTGACCATGACATTATTGTCACGGTCTCTAACAGCCCCTCATCAAACAAGGGGGGGAGGGGAACTCAACCATTGACGACAGTGACCCGCCACAAACTGAAAACTCAGACACGTTGGTGACTGCACTGACGGTTCAGATGAAGAAAGATTACACAGTCAGAGGTCAACGTAAACAGAATGATTGGCCGAAACCTTTAAGGTTTCTGTGTGACTTTGAAAAAAGGGGGGAGGCTATGAAAGCTTACCTGCCAATCACACTGGAAGGGGTCCTCACGCATGAAGCACTCCTGGATGGCGGAGCCGACATTACCATTATGTCAGCCAAACTGTTCGAGGAACTACGGACCGCCGCTATCGGTGTTCACAGGCAAATACCCCTTGTAAAAAGTGCTATAGAACTGCAGGGTCTCGCAGAGACGAGAACAACCCTAACAGCTATAGCTATGGTTCACATGCAGATTGGCAAAATGACATTATACCACCCGGTACATGTGTCTACACTCGATTCATTCCCATTTCTAGTTGGCCAAGACTTTATAAACCGCTTTGATGCAATTATAGACTATGGCCGACAGAAAATGTGGAGCACAGTGAGAAAGCCTCTGCCAATAAAAGTGCCTCCTAGTTGTGATACAGACTGCCTAACCGCAGGTACCGCAAAGGACACACGGGACACCTCATCTGAGGACAAGAGCCCGGTAAGTGAACCTACAAAAACAGGTGAGGCAGAAGAGGCCCAACAAGAAAGCCTCCTCTGCGAGCTGAAACAATCAGCACTCACTGAACACTACCTACAACAGGTAGTAAAAGGTGTCGAGATCCAGGGATCCCACACCGAAGATGCTGTACAGGTAGTCCCCGAATTACAAGTGCTCTGACTTACGAGGTCCCGGACTTACGAGCATGTATCTCATTAAAAAAAATAAAAATAAAAAAAAAAACATTTTTTTTTTTAAACTTTTTTTTTTTATATATAAATGAATACATGTACAGGATATAGGCTAAGTGCTTGGTGACTGTACAGTACTGTACATTTATCTATTTATAAATAAAAAACAATAAAAAATAAAAATACTGTATATACTGTATATTTTTAATAAATAGATAAATGTACAGTACTGTACAGTCACCAAGCACTTAGCCTATCCTAACACAGTTTTTAAAGATGAAGGAGTCAGTTGAATTGTCTCCCTCCTCCCTGCAGGCTCCATAGGGAGCTTGCTCCCTTTATGTGAAAGGGAGACAATTCAACTTATTCCTTCATCTTTAAAAACTGTGTTAGGATAGGCTAAGTGCTTGGTGACTGTCCAGTACTGTACATGTATTCATTTATATAAAAAAAATAAAAAAAAAAAAAAAAAAATTATTATTATTATTATTTTTTTTACTATGTGTTCCTACTTACGAATTTTTGACATACGAGCGCCCCCTAGTGACGGAACTCGCTCGTAAGTCGGGAACTACCTGTACTGTCTCCTTGGACAGATAATTCAGCAATCAGCCAAGCTCTTTATGAAACCTTGGTTAAAAAACAAATGGGTCTAGAACTAACGAAGAAAGCTTTACGCTTTCATCTCGATCCCAACAGTGAGCGGGTAATGACCGCAAATGGAGTCATTCGCCTGAACATGAACTGGAACAAACGAGAACTGGTCCACCCGTTCCTCGTGGTCCAAAACTTACCACATGCATCCTATATAGGCTCTGACATTTTGGTAAGATTGGGTGTCCGAGTGGACACCGTCAACAATGTACTGTGGTCGCTGGAAACAGACAAAATGGATTCTCCTGTGCTAAGCACAGAAAATCTCAAAGCTGGACAGACCATACCAGAAGTCTGCGAGGTTGCTTGCAACCAATCCATCACAGTACTACCTCAGGCAATGAACCAGATGGTGGAAGTTCACATCATAGCTAATCAAGCTATTAGCCAAAAGCAGGCATACTTTCAACTATCTCCTAAGTTTTACAACTTAGGACTGTCCATTGAGGCCACGAGACAAGTGAGCCTCGACTGCAGAACCACATCTGTTGCTGTGTGTAACACAGGCACGGAAGCGGTACTGATCAAGAAATACACAAAAATAGGATGGTTGATCTCCACTGATTTCCATGATTTTGAACTGAGCATTACATTTCTGGGAGGACTCCCAGAATACCTGATCCCACATGAATACACGGGGCAAGTCTTGTTCACAAAGCCAAAACAGGCCATAGCTCTCGTCTCAGTCAATGAGGTCGACCAAGACACAGTCTATGGGGTCGGTCCAAACCGAGACATCAGCCTAAGCTCTCATACCTATAGTGTCCTGCCTATAAACAGGGTAAATGACACAGAAAGGGATTCATTGGAGCTCCCCAAAGAACAAGAACCCCTCTCAATTTCTTCTCAGATCGAACAGGTGGTCGCCCAAGCCGACGCCCTGAAAACTGATGGAGAAAGGGACAGACTACGTCAAGTTCTCTTAAAGTTTGAGAAATCATTTTCAACCGACTCAATGGATTGTGGGTTGACCACGCTCCACTCAGTGAGCATCCCAACCCCGCCCGAAGCTCCACCCACATTTGTCAGACAGTACAAGATTCCTCTGGCAGCACATCAACCTATCAGGGAAATCCTTGATAACCTTCTAAAGAATGGTATCATCAGATACTGTAACAGCACTTACTCTGCGCCTTTGTGGCCAGTCCATCCATCCATCCATCTTCTTCCGCTTATCCGGGGTCGGGTCGCGGGGGTAGCAGCCTAAGTAGGGAGGCCCAGACTTCCCTCTCCCCAGCCACTTGGAGCAGCTCCTCCGGGGGAATCCCAAGGCGTTCCCAGGCCAGCCGAGAAACATAGTCCCTCCAGCGCGTCCTGGGTCTTCCTCTGGGTCTCCTCCCGGTGGGACATGCCCGGAACACCTCACCAGGGAGGCGTCCAGGAGGCATCCTAACCAGATGCCCGAGCCACCTCAACTGGCTCCTCTCGATGTGGAGAAGCAGCGGCTCTACTCCGAGTCCCTCCCGGATGACTGAGCTTCTCACCCTATCTCTAAGGGAGAGTCCAGCCACCCTGCGGAGAAAACTCATTTCAGCCGCTTGTATCCGAGATCTTGTTCTTTCGGTCATAACCCAAAGCTCATGACCATAGATGAGGGTGGGAACGTAGATCGATCGGTAAATTGAGAGCTTTGCCTTTTGACTCAGCTCTCTCTTCACCACGACAGACCGGTACAGCGCCCGCTTCACTGCGGACGCTGCACCTATCCGCCTATCGATCTCACGCTCCAGTTTTCCCTCATTCGTGAACAAGATCCCGAGATACTTAAACTCCTCCACTTGGGGCAGGACCTCCTCCCCGACCCGGAGAGGGCATGCTACCCTTTTCCGGCTCAAGACCATGGCCTCGGATTTGGAGGAACTGATCCTCATCCCGGCCGCATCACACTCGGCTGCAAACCGCTCCAGTGAAAGTTGTAAATCACGAACTGATGAAGCCAGTAGGACCACATCATCTGCAAAAAACAGAGAAGCGATTCTAAGGTCACCAAAACGGATCCTCTCAACACCTTGGCTGCGCCTAGAAATTCTGTCCATAAAAGTTATGAACAGAATCGGTGACAAAGGGCAACCTTGGCGGAGTCCAACTCTCACCGGAAACGAGCCTGACTTACTGCCGGCAATGCGGACCAAGCTCTGACACCGGTCGTACAGGGACCTAACAGCCCTTATCAAAGGGCCTGGTACCCCATACTCCCGGAGTACCCCCCACAGAACCCCCCGAGGGACGCGGTCGAATGCCTTCTCCAAGTCCACAAAGCACATGTAAACTGGTTGGGCAAACTCCCACGCACCCTCCAGGACCCTGCTGAGGGTGTAGAGCTGGTCCAGTGTTCCACGACCAGGACGAAAACCACACTGCTCCTCCTGAATCCGAGGTTCGACTATCCGACGGACCCTCCTCTCCAGAACCCCTGAATAGACCTTACCAGGGAGGCTTAAGAGTGTGATCCCCCTATAGTTGGAACACACCCTACGGTCCCCCTTTTTGAATAGGGGAACCACCACCCCAGTCTGCCAATCCAAGGGAACTGCCCCCGATGTCCACGCGATATTGCAGAGTCGCGTAAGCCAACACAACCCCACAACATCCAGAGCCCTAAGGAACTCCGGGCGAATCTCATCCACCCCCGGAGCCTTGCCACCGCGGAGCTTTTTAACCACCTCGGCGACCTCAGCACCAGAGATCGGAGAACCCGACCCAAAGTCCCCAGGCTCCGCTTCCTCCGTGGAAGACGTGCCAGTAGGATTGAGGAGGTCTTCGAAGTATTCCGCCCACCGACTCACAACATCCCGAGTTGAGGTCAGCAGCACGCCACCCCCACCATAAATGGTGTTGGTCGCGTACCTCTTTCCCCCCCTGAGACGCCGGATGGTGGACCAGAATCGCCTCGAAGCCGTACGGAAGTCATTCTCCATGGCCTCTCCGAACTCCTCCTACGCCCGAGTTAGCTTCTTCCGGGGTCCCACAAGCCAAAAAGGCCCAATAGGACTCCTTCTTCAGCCGGACAGCATCCCTCACTGCCGGTGTCCACCACCGGGTTCGAGGGTTGCCACCACGACAGGCACCAACAACCTTGCGGCCACAGCTCCGATAAGCTGCCTCGACAATAGAGGCGCGGAACACGGCCCACTCGGACTCCATGTCCCCCGCCTCCCTCGGAACGTGTTCAAAGCTCTCCCGGAGGTGGGAGTTAAAGCTCCGTCTTACGGGAGACTCTGCCAGACGTTCCCAGCAGACCCTCACAATACGTTTGGGTCTGCCAGGTCTGACCGGCATCCTCCCCCACCATCGGAGCCAACTCACCACCAGGTAGTGGTCAGTTGACAGCTCCGCCCCTCTCTTCACCCGAGTGTCCAAGACATGCGGCCGCAGATCAGATGAGACGACAACAAAGTCGATCATCGAACTGCGACCTAGGGTGTCCTGGTGCCAAGAGCACATATGGACACCCTTATGCTTAAACATGGTGTTCGTTATGGACAATCCATGACGAGCACAGAAGTCCAATAACAGAACACCACTCTGGTTCAGATCAGGGGGGCCGTTCCTCCCAACCACACCCCTCCAGGTCTCACTGTCATTGCCCACGTGAGCGTTGAAGTCCCCCAGTAGAACAAGGGAGTCCCCAGGAGGCGCACTCTCCAATACCCCCTCCAAGGACTCCAAAAAGGGTGGGTAGTCTGAGCTGCCGTTTGGTGCATAGGCACAAACAACAGTCAGAGCCCGTCCCCCCACACGTAGGCGAAGGGAGGCTACCCTCTCGTTCACCGGGGTGAACCCCAACGTACAGGCACCAAGATGGGGGGCAACCAGTATGCCCACTCCTGCTCGGCGCCTCTCACCAGGGGCAACTCCAGAGTGGAAGAGTGTCCAACCCCTCTCAAGGAAACTGGTTCCAGAGCCAGAGCCATGCGTTGAGGTGAGTCCGACTATTTCTAGTCGGAAACTTTGTGGCCAGTGTTAAAACCAAATGGAAAGTGGAGACTCGCAATTGATTACAGAAAGCTAAACAAACAAGTCCCCTTATCACGGTGGCCAATGACCCATCTCCAACAGGAACTGCCCAAGGTCACCAATGGTAAGTACTTCTCGACCCTCGACGTCGCCTCTGGTTTTTGGACCATCCCTGTGCGCGCCGAGGACCAATACAAACTAGCTTTCACCTTTGGTGGCCGACAATACACTTTTACCAGGTGTCCCTTTGGCTACGCTAACTCACCTGCGGAGTTCAACATCTTCTTGAACAAAGCATGTCCAGACGCCCATGAGCGTGGGACACTGATTTACGTGGACGATGTCCTTCTGAGGCAGCCAACACTGGACTCACATTTGGCTGAGATCGACCACGTTCTGAATCAGCTGACAACTGCTGGTGCTAAAATATCACTGTCTAAATGCCAGTGGTGCAGAACCAAGGTGGACTACGTTGGCCTACTCGTAGGTCCAGACGGAGTACAACCACAGTTGACTCGCACCCAAGGCCTTGACAATCTCAAAGTCCCCACCAATCTCAAAGAACTACAAAGTTTTCTTGGCGTGTGTAACTACTCGAACCAGTTCATAGAAAACTATGCAGACCTTGCAAAGCCACTGACTGAACTCCTAAAGAAAGACGTTCCATTTGTCTGGACTGACAAACAGCAGCAGGCAATGGACGCTCTCATAAACAGGATCAAGTCAGCCCCATGTTTAGTCTACCCAGACTACAACAAAGAGTTTTACTTGGAAGTGGGCTTCTCAGCTCATTGTATAAGTGCAGGTCTGTACCAGATACACGACAGAGACAAGCGTGTGGTGGCCTACGCCAGCAAGACGATGGCAGGCCCCGAGTTGAGATTCTCAGACTGTGAGAAAGCTCTACTGACCACAGTGTGGGCAGTAAAACATTTCTCCAGCTACATTGGTGGACAGAAAATAATTGTGGAAACACAACACCAGCCAGTGACCTTTCTTAACAGTGAACGCATCAGAGATGGTGTGGTAACAAACTCACGTGTTGCAACGTGGCTCATGGCGCTTCAAAGTTTTAACCTAGACATACGTTATGGTCAAAACAAGAAGTCACATCTGGGGACGGACTTGGCAATCTGCCAAAAGTGTACACAAGATGTACCAGCCACCCAGCCGCCGGTTGAGGTGAAACCCCCAGTAACTGAAGACCCGAATCACCACTTCTTCGATGACAATATCTGCAAAGATATGACAACATTGTACGTGGATGGATCTTCATTCCTCCGCGACAAAATCTGCAGAGCAGGTGTTGGAGGGGTTCTCCTCCATGACCAAGAGCAGATAACTTTCAGCTACAAATTAGGCTCTCAGACTTCTCAGTACGCTGAGATTGCAGGAATCCTAATAGCTCTCCAGATGGTAGTAGAACACTCCATCAAGACGCTAGTCATCTGCACTGACTCTAACTATGCTCGTTTAAGTTTCGCTTGTCACCTCGCTGTGTGGAAACAGAATGGTTTCCTAACAAGCGACAGGAAAGTGGTCAAACACAAAGAGCTTTTCATAGCGTGTGATCACTTGGTGACATCACACGACTTACAGATCTACTGGAAGAAAGTTCCAGGACATTCTAGAGTCCCAGGCGATGACAAGCACTACAATGACATTGCAGATTCCTTAGCCAAAGAAGGAGCCGACGAAGGTCCTTTATGGTCCTTCGACCCTTCCTGGTTAATCAAGACTCTGTCAATACAACCTACAGTCAGGGTTATGGCAGTCACACGTGCACAGGCCGCAGCCAGACCTGCTGACGACGCAGTCTCTGTACGACCCGCACTGACTGACCCAGACATCATCCAACTACAGAAGTCGGATCCTGCTATCAACTCCATGATACTGTACCTGACTGATCCGACAAAAATAGTCCGTCTAAAGACGACCTGGATTCCGATCCAGACCTTAAGGTCCTCTATCAGCTGCGCAAACAGCTAAAACTAATCAAGGGCATCTTAACTTTCGCTCATGGACCAACGTCCTCACCTGTGTTCGTGGTTCCCCATGACCAAAGGGGGGTGATGTTAGTTCATGCCCATGATCTCCCGTCCGCAGGACACAAAGGAGATAAAGCCACGCTGACGGCATTAAAACAAATTGCCTATTGGCCTGGAATGAAAAAGGATGTCAAGGACTACATTGAAGGGTGCGTGGTCTGTGGCCAGTTTCAGCCAACCAGACCACTTCACAGAGCACCACTGCAAAGCAGAGGCATTGCATTCCCATGGTCTGACCTCCAGATCGACTGGGTTGGACCACTCACTAAGAGCTCTAGAGGAAATAAATATTTTCTCACGGTAACCTGTGCATTTACCAAATGGGTAGAATGCCTACCAGCTCCCAACGACACAGCACAAACCACTGCTATGTTGTTAATGAATCATATATTTTCAAGGTTTGGACTTCCCCTTCGGGTGAACTCAGACCAAGGTACACACTTCACAGGTGAAGTGATGAAAGAACTGTGGAAGACGCTAGGCGTCAAGGCTAACTTTCATGTCGGCTACCACCCACAGGCTTCAGGCCAAGTTGAGAGAGCAAACAGAACTGTGGTGAGTATTTTGAAGAAATACGTGGCTGCAAACCACAAGGACTGGGACGTGAAACTCCCTCTGGTCCTCATGGCCATAAGAGCCACTCCACACACATCAACTGGCATCTCTCCCTTCGAGATGATGACCGGTCGACAAATGACTCTCCCTCTACACCTGTTGTACCAACCAGGCGACGCCGCCATGGCGACAGCCTACACTACACAACAATACATGAAAGATTTGAATGTACACCTCAGAAACACTTTTGCTTTCGCCCAGAAAAACCTGGAAAAATCCGCTGAAGGACGCAAGGCGTACTACGACCAGAAGGCCTCTCATAATGAACTCCAAGTGGGAGACAGAGTCTGGTACTATACGTTCGCCCCAGCAACCGGGAAAGGAGGGTCCGAGACCGGAACTCTCGCCCGCAAACTAATGCCCAGGTGGACTGGACCTCATCTGATAACAGACAAAGTGTCCTCAGTCGTCTACGAAATCAAAATCAGCAAAGGCCGCAAAGAGCCAATTGCTAAATGGGTACATCGAAATCAGATCAAACCTTACAAGGCGTTCAATGACTCCACAAAAGACAAAGATCTCACAAACTCACCGACTTCATGGGATAATAAGGTCGTCCAAACACAAGTTAGTAAATAAACTAATCAGGTTTAAACTACCATATTTTCCACCCTATAAGTCGCATTGTCCAATTTGAACTTAGAAACGCTAAGCCTAAAACCCACAACAAAAAACTAACCTTAACAACCGTTTAAATCCACGAGATTTAATTTGACCTCGGTCATAAAGTTGAGACCTGTTTTTCTTGTGTGTTGCACTTTGGAATCTGACGACAAGAGTGTGTCGAAGCAGTGAAACGTTGTTTCCTTGTTGTTTAGTCATTACTGTTGTCATTAGTTGAGATATTGTTTGGTTCTGAACACTCCCAGCCAAAAAGGTTTTGTATTAACATTGGTTAATGAATGATATGGATTTAACTATGCCAACATGCAGTTCGTTTTGTTAAATCTCAATCGTCGAAGAGTCAATGTAGTTTAAAGCTACTCAAGGTACCATAAACTACACTGGTCTCACAATTTCTAAATTGAACCGATTCGATCGTTTCTATTCTAGATTATCTATTCATTTTGATGAGTCTCGCCATAGACTTCAAAATTTATTAGGAATACCAAATCCTACGTCGTTCGTCTAAAAGACAACAGACATTTAGATCAAACTATATTTCATTTTTTTATTTTAGTTTAACCTAAACTAAGTAATGAATGGAGGAATAGTTTGGAATTAGAGGCCTTCGTTACAGAAGCCCTCCAAAATTTTATAGGTATAGATCCCTATATCTAATTTTACAGAATTGATCCACCCCTTAATTGGTAATTGTAGCTGATCTAAACCATGATAGCTTACATACCAGGTGCATATAGGTAGGGCCTAATGTAAAATCCCAATCATAAGCCCACCTAAAAACCACATAATTGCATGACACATAGAACCAGAGTGGCACTGACTGGAAACCAACCAGCCAACAACCTTCGATGTGGGGACCTGCAGCTCCAACGCTTGGTCTTCAACCTTCATCCAAGGGTCGCCTCCTCTGCGTCAATCGAGGGATCCCCTCTACATGCTGATTATGAAAACAATTGTTGCTGATCAATCAACAAAACTAATCGTTGTGGAATTACTGCTGTGGAATTACCGCTGTGGATTATAAGACTTTGTTTTCCAAGGGATCACAGACTTTGTTTTCCAAGAGTTAACAGACTCAGTTTTCCAAGGGATTAAAAGCTTTTCGCAATGGGATTACCTCCGAACAGTATGGAAGTTCCAAAACTTTATGGGATTATAATTTTGATTTTTCTTTTCCACTTGCTGGATTACTTCAAGATCAGAGACAGTTCAATGCATACCTGCAAACTCAGAAGGGATGAAAAAGGTGACAAACGTTGCGCCAACCCCCCCCCCCCGAAAGATTTTGTAATTTTTTAACATGCTTCAGGTAAAAGTCATTTACTAACCTGATTTAATGAGAACATAAATAGGAAAGATTGTGTCAACCAAAAAAATTAACAACCAACAACAGCAGCAAGCCAAATACAGCAGAACATTTTGCTAACAATGCGCTGCTCCGAGTCAACAGATGCATTTAAAAACTTAAGACTTATCTCTTCAGACAGGCTTTTGGTTAATTTTGTACATTGATTTTAGAGTTTGTTATGTTTTACCTTTTAGTATTTCTGTGATTTTATTTTTCCTTTTGTAAAGCACTTTGTGACTCTCATGTCTGTGAAATGTGCTATATAAATAAAACTTACTTACTAACAGTAAAAACTCATTTCTTAAATGTTTTGCCAGAAATTAGATGCCATTTCCTGCATTCTGGTGTAGTTTAACAAGTTGTTAAACATCTATGTTTACCTACATGTAAACACTTGATTCTTGTCACTAGTCACTTGATAGAGACATCTAACAAAATAAAGTCAGGTCCTGTGGACAGATTAAAAAATTGTTTAAATTATTATTGATCATGCATCAGGATATTTTAGACACACCTCATTCAGTTCATCATAGACATCATCCTGTTTTTAAATTCACTCCTGTGGCTAAGATAATGAAATTAATGTGACAATTTATCAGTGACTTTAGGGGTACAATTGACTGTTATTAATTTTTATTTAGTTTTATTAACACAAAATGCCATTTTACTAAACAATGGTGACACTCAATAAATATTAACTTTACCCAATGAGCAGGTGACATTTTAATAACCACCAACAGTGAATTTAGGAGGGGCTTTTTAGTTTTCTGATTTAGTGATACACACCGTGGTGAAGTTAGTTCACGACTCCGTCATGTTTTCATCAGCGTGGTTCTTCCGTGTCACTTTGCAAAACTGCATGTTGCAGGTTTTTTTTTTTTATCTTTGTGAAGCTTCAAGAACTCACACACGTTAGAGGAGTTGACTCGAACAGGTTTCTCTGCTCTCTTCCCTCGCGCTCTGTTGAACCTCCGCGCGCGACTCGCACAGAGCTCTCTGCACTCGAGCTGCGGAGGTTCAAAGATTTCGCTGTCGTCTCCTCCCCCGTCTATCCTGAGGTTGTGATTGGCCAAATGACGCGCTCCAACAAAGATGTTTTATTATCGACAAGATGCATTACTCTGTCTTGAAATCCAGTCAGTGGGAAATAATGCATTCTAATCTGCCACGGGTCTGACCCCCCCCCCCACCCACCTCGAAAACAAAAACTCATCGGATCTACACGAATCACGTAAATGATATATTTTGCTTTGAAAACGGCGAATTTCACCGAAAGGTGACTAGTTTGCAGGTATGTCAATGTTCCTTTCGTGTTGGACCCTATCCCCAAGGACTGGCGATGGCTTCCAAAAGGGGGGAGATGTAGTGGGCATGACCGTGTCCACTTTGATACACCTGTGTATTTTTTAACTGTTCCAGAGATGACCTTTACTGACCTCTCAGTAAAGCAAGACATTTACTACAAATTATTCCATTACAGGTAGTCCCCGACTTACGAGCGCTCTGACTTACGAGGTCCCGGACTTACGAGCATGCATCTCATAAATAAAAAAAAAATAAAAAAATTTTTTTTTTTTACTTTTTATTTATTTATTTTTATAAATGAATACATGTACAGTACTGGACAGTCACCAAGCACTTAGCCTATCCTAACACAGTTTTTAAAGATGAAGGAATAAGTTGAATTGTCTCCCTTTCACATAAAGGGAGCAAGCTCCCTATGGAGCCTGCAGGGAGGAGGGAGACAATTCAACTGACTCCTTCATCTTTAAAAACTGTGTTAGGATAGGCTAAGTGCTTGGTGACTGTACAGTACTGTACATTTATCTATTTATAAATAAAAAACAATAAAAAAATAAAAATACTGTATATACTGTATATTTTTAATAAATAGATAAATGTACAGTACTGTACAGTCACCAAGCACTTAGCCTATCCTAACACAGTTTTTAAAGATGAAGGAATAAGTTGAATTGTCTCCCTTTCACATAAAGGGAGCAAGCTCCCTATGGAGCCTGCAGGGAGGAGGGAGACAATTAAACTGACTCCTTCATCTTTAAAAACTGTGTTAGGATAGGCTAAGTGCTTGGTGACTGTACAGTACTGTACATTTATCTATTTATTAAAAATATACAGTATATACAGTATTTTTATTTTTTATTGTTTTTTATTTATAAATAGATAAATGTACAGTACTGTACAGTCACCAAGCACTTAGCCTATCCTAACACAGTTTTTAAAGATGAAGGAGTCAGTTGAATTGTCTCCCTCCTCCCTGCAGGCTCCATAGGGAGCTTGCTCCCTTTATGTGAAAGGGAGACAATTCAACTTATTCCTTCATCTTTAAAAACTGTGTTAGGATAGGCTAAGTGCTTGGTGACTGTCCAGTACTGTACATGTATTCATTTATAAAAATAAATAAATAAAAAAGTAAAAAAAAAAAAAAAATTTTTTTTTTTTTTTTTAATGAGATGCATGCTCGTAAGTCCGGGACCTCGTAAGTCAGAGCGCTCGTAAGTCGGGGACTACCTGTAATGGAATAATTTGTAGTAAATGTCTTGCTTTACTGAGAGGTCAGTAAAGGTCATCTCTGGAACAGTTAAAAAATACACAGGTGTATCAAAGTGGACACGGTCATGCCCACTACATCTCCCCCCTTTTGGAAGCCATCGCCAGTCCTTGGGGATAGGGTCCAACACGAAAGGAACATTGACATACCTGCAAACTAGTCACCTTTCGGCGAAATTCGCCGTTTTCAAAGCAAAATATATCATTTACGTGATTCGTGTAGATCCGATGAGTTTTTGTTTTCGAGGTGGGTGGGGGGGGGGGGTCAGACCCGTGGCAGATTAGAATGCATTATTTCCCACTGACTGGATTTCAAGACAGAGTAATGCATCTTGTCGATAATAAAACATCTTTGTTGGAGCGCGTCATTTGGCCAATCACAACCTCAGGATAGACGGGGGAGGAGACGACAGCGAAATCTTTGAACCTCCGCAGCTCGAGTGCAGAGAGCTCTGTGCGAGTCGCGCGCGGAGGTTCAACAGAGCGCGAGGGAAGAGAGCAGAGAAACCTGTTCGAGTCAACTCCTCTAACGTGTGTGAGTTCTTGAAGCTTCACAAAGATAAAAAAAAAAAACCTGCAACATGCAGTTTTGCAAAGTGACACGGAAGAACCACGCTGATGAAAACATGACGGAGTCGTGAACTAACTTCACCACGGTGTGTATCACTAAATCAGAAAACTAAAAAGCCCCTCCTAAATTCACTGTTGGTGGTTATTAAAATGTCACCTGCTCATTGGGTAAAGTTAATATTTATTGAGTGTCACCATTGTTTAGTAAAATGGCATTTTGTGTTAATAAAACTAAATAAAAATTAATAACAGTCAATTGTACCCCTAAAGTCACTGATAAATTGTCACATTAATTTCATTATCTTAGCCACAGGAGTGAATTTAAAAACAGGATGATGTCTATGATGAACTGAATGAGGTGTGTCTAAAATATCCTGATGCATGATCAATAATAATTTAAACAATTTTTTAATCTGTCCACAGGACCTGACTTTATTTTGTTAGATGTCTCTATCAAGTGACTAGTGACAAGAATCAAGTGTTTACATGTAGGTAAACATAGATGTTTAACAACTTGTTAAACTACACCAGAATGCAGGAAATGGCATCTAATTTCTGGCAAAACATTTAAGAAATGAGTTTTTACTGTTAGTAAGTAAGTTTTATTTATATAGCACATTTCACAGACATGAGAGTCACAAAGTGCTTTACAAAAGGAAAAATAAAATCACAGAAATACTAAAAGGTAAAACATAACAAACTCTAAAATCAATGTACAAAATTAACCAAAAGCCTGTCTGAAGAGATAAGTCTTAAGTTTTTAAATGCATCTGTTGACTCGGAGCAGCGCATTGTTAGCAAAATGTTCTGCTGTATTTGGCTTGCTGCTGTTGTTGGTTGTTAATTTTTTTGGTTGACACAATCTTTCCTATTTATGTTCTCATTAAATCAGGTTAGTAAATGACTTTTACCTGAAGCATGTTAAAAAATTACAAAATCTTTCGGGGGGGGGTTGGCGCAACGTTTGTCACCTTTTTCATCCCTTCTGAGTTTGCAGGTATGCATTGAACTGTCTCTGATCTTGAAGTAATCCAGCAAGTGGAAAAGAAAAATCAAAATTATAATCCCATAAAGTTTTGGAACTTCCATACTGTTCGGAGGTAATCCCATTGCGAAAAGCTTTTCATCCCTTGTAAAACTGAGTCTGTTAACTCTTGGAAAACAAAGTCTGTGATCCCTTGGAAAACAAAGTCTTATAATCCACAGCGGTAATTCCACAGCAGTAATTCCACAACGATTAGTTTTGTTGATTGATCAGCAACAATTGTTTTCATAATCAGCATGTAGAGGGGATCCCTCGATTGAAGCAGAGGAGGCGACCCTTGGATGAAGGTTGAAGACCAAGCGTTGGAGCTGCAGGTCCCCACATCGAAGGTTGTTGGCTGGTTGGTTTCCAGTCAGTGCCACTCTGGTTCTATGTGTCATGCAATTATGTGGTTTTTAGGTGGGCTTATGATTGGGATTTTACATTAGCCTTACCTATATGCACCTGGTATGTAAGCTATCATGGTTTAGATCAGCTACAATTACCAATTAAGGGGTGGATCAATTCTGTAAAATTAGAAATAGGGATCTATACCTATAAAATTTTGGAGGGCTTCTGTAACGAAGGCCTCTAATTCCAAACTATTCCTCCATTCATTACTTAGTTTAGGTTAAACTAAAATAAAAAATGAAATATAGTTTGATCTAAATGTCTGTTGTCTTTTAGACGAACGACGTAGGATTTGGTATTCCTAATAAATTTTGAAGTCTATGGCGAGACTCATCAAAATGAATAGATAATCTAGAATAGAAACGATCGAATCGGTTCAATTTAGAAATTGTGAGACCAGTGTAGTTTATGGTACCTTGAGTAGCTTTAAACTACATTGACTCTTCGACGATTGAGATTTAACAAAACGAACTGCATGTTGGCATAGTTAAATCCATATCATTCATTAACCAATGTTAATACAAAACCTTTTTGGCTGGGAGTGTTCAGAACCAAACAATATCTCAACTAATGACAACAGTAATGACTAAACAACAAGGAAACAACGTTTCACTGCTTCGACACACTCTTGTCGTCAGATTCCAAAGTGCAACACACAAGAAAAACAGGTCTCAACTTTATGACCGAGGTCAAATTAAATCTCGTGGATTTAAACGGTTGTTAAGGTTAGTTTTTTGTTGTGGGTTTTAGGCTTAGCGTTTCTAAGTTCAAATTGGACAATGCGACTTATAGGGTGGGAAATATGGTAGTTTAAACCTGATTAGTTTATTTACTAACTTGTGTTTGGACGACCTTATTATCCCATGAAGTCGGTGAGTTTGTGAGATCTTTGTCTTTTGTGGAGTCATTGAACGCCTTGTAAGGTTTGATCTGATTTCGATGTACCCATTTAGCAATTGGCTCTTTGCGGCCTTTGCTGATTTTGATTTCGTAGACGACTG
>JBBPBX010073368.1:0-17840 GCA_038048925.1 Garcialebias charrua | reverse complement strand
ACAGCAGCTGTCCCCATCATACGGAGCACAAAGTCTGTTGCTCTGCGGGCTTCATCCAGCAATTCGGCAGCCGCCTGCTTGTCCGTTGTTGTTTGGAGCTGTTGCAGCTTTTTCGCTAGGTAAGCCTGCATTAACGCGGACGCGTTCATGGCGCGTGCCGCGAGTCCCTGAGCCCTGTAGCATTTCTCGAGTAGAGACGCTGAGGCTCGACAAGCCTTGCTGGGAAGAGTTGGTTTTGTTCCTGATGATTTAGGAGCCAGGTGAGACGCTAGTGTGTCCTCAATCTGAGGCACGTTAGCTATTCCCACTTCATCCATCCCGTCTACGTCGAGGAACTGTGAGAGGGGAAGGAGCATGGGGGCTCTTGGTTGAGTCCAGGTGCGAGTTAGTTCTGTGAGGAAGTCCGGGAACACGGGCATCTTTTGCCTCGTGGCGGCCTGCTGTTTCGAGTAAAAATAGTTTCCTACCAACCTCGTGACCTGTTGGCGAGGCGGAGGTTCAGGCCATGGGATATGCAGGGCGTCCGTTGCTCTGTGACACAAGTCGAACAGAGCAGGGATGGAAAAGTCAGTTCCCTTTCAGTTCGGTCTCGGTGCAACATACTTGCTATGGGAATTACGCCCCCGCGCGATTACCTGAAGGAATAAATTCACACCTTTTACGGCATGGGGTATCACCCCTCGCCAGAGGTACCGCCCTTTAGGTACTTAGGCGTCTGACGCCCCTCCAACAGTCTCTTTTTGCCCTTCACCTCACAAAACCTGAATTACCTCTCTTTGCGGAACTTCTCTGATGCTCTATCGCTCAACTTGAGGTGAGCTCGCTCCTTGCACAGAGCGCACAGAGAATTTTTCCTTGCATACTGCTGGACTAGCGAAAGCTAGTCCAGCACATTTCTATAACCTCAAAGTTTTTTTCTCTCCTCTCTCTACAGGTTGCTTCGCTCAACGGCGTTATAACTACGCCACAACCGCTACCCCGGCTAACATACCTAGCGGGCTAGCCAGCGAAAGCGACACGACGGAGGAGACACTTGAACAACGAAGAAAAAGGATTCTGGAAGGTCTCGCTCGCCTTATCTCGGACATGCCTCCGGAGAAGGGAAAGCGAAAGACAAAACTTCAAAGGAAAACCAACGGGACGGCGAGCCCAACCTTGCGCGTTTGTCCTAGTGGCTGTGGATTTTCCCTCGCAGCGACGGACACCCATGAGGCCTGTCCAGTCTGCCTGGGTATATTTCATGCAAGACAAGCTCTGGACGCGCCCGATTCTTGCCCACACTGCAGCCAGATGCTGGATGCGGTGCTACGGCATCGGGTGGACCTTGTGGCTAAGGCCATAGGAAGCTCAGCTGGTCCACAGGACCCAGACACCACGGAGACCCTCACTCCGACCCCAGAGCTCAAACACATGGCTCTACACGACAGCACGCGCGTCGAATGGGGCGACAGCCCTGACCCGCTTGCTCCCATGGTGGACCTAACAGTCGAGTTCGACACCAGAGGCATGATGAATGAAGACGAGATCTCCATCTCAGCCTCGGGCGAATTTTCAGCGGAGGAACCAGAACTCGAAATCGAGGATCCGGGAGAGGACCTCCCCAGGACCCCGATACCTGCGCTCCCTGAAACGGACTTCTCCATCCCGGCCCTGTTCGACCTGTGCCACAGAGCAGCGGACGCGTTGAACATCCCCTGGCCGGAACCCCCGCCTTCGTCAACAGGTCACGAGGCTGGCGGGGAACTATTTTTATTCAAAACAGCAGGCTGCAATGAGGCAAAGGATGCCCGTGTTCCCAGACTTCCTCACGGAACTAACCCGTACCTGGCCCCAGCCATGAGCACCCATGCTCCTTCCTCTCTCACAATTCCTCGACGTGGAAGGCATGGATCAGGTAGGTTTAGCAAACGCGCCTCATATTGAGGACACGCTGGCATCCCACCAACTCCCAAGTCATCAGGAACAAAACCGACTCCCCAGCAAAGCTTGCAAAGCCTCAGCGTCGCTTCTCGAGAAGTGCTACAGAGCTCAAGGTCTCACGGCGCGCGCCATGAACGCGTCCGCCATGATGCAGGCTTACCTCGCAGAAAAACTCCAACAACTGCAGGAAACCTCGGATAAGCAAGCTGCTGCCGAATTACTGGACGAAGCCCGCAGAGCTACAGACTTCGTTCTCCGTATGATGGGGACAGCTGCTGTGGCTCAGGGCAGAGGTATGGCGGAAGTGGTCATCGCAATCCGCCACCTATGGATGACGTTGACGGATTTATCGGAGGGACAAAAGGTGTCTTTTCTCCACCACTCGATAGAAGCAGAGGGACTTTTTGGACAGACTTTGGAGCAAATCCAATTCAAGCTGGACCAAAGGCGCAGGCAGGCTGAAACCCTCAGGATGGGCATTCCTCGTCGGAGTTTCGTCCCCCCCCCACACCAGAGAGCCCGCTAGAGGCAGAGCTACACAGCCGCGGCACCGCTTGACGATGCATGCGCCACCGCAGAAGCGGACAGCATACGAGGAGGAACCTCGGCAACCCACCCCCCCCGCTGAGCCACCCTCGCTCCGAGCACGCATGGAGCAAAAATAGGTTTGTCCCACTCCAAGCGAGAAGGTACAGAGCCTCCTCGGCGAGCCGGGACACTCGTCAAAAACGTGCCTGATGAACCAGGCCCACGTATACATTTTAGACAACCTCCCGCCCGTGGTAATGGGAGCGTTCGCACCTTGTTCAGACTTTATTTGTAGCAAAGTACAAATGGCTGACAACTCTGTTGCATGCACAAACCATGTTCTCCCTGCTGTGAGTGACATCAAATCATGTATGTCGTTACACGTAAGCACGAATAAAACTCGTAAAATAGCACATCCCTGTTTTATTGACGATCAAAAAAAAACAAAAAAACACACCAACACAAATAATGTCAACATTACAGGTCTCTCTGGCCTGTCAGCCGTCATAAAGGGAGGGGGCATATCCCCCTCCCTTACGGCTCATGGGTTGTCAGCCTACTCAATAAGCCCTAGCAAGGTACCTCAGGACCTGTCTCCAGAAGACAGACACAGAGGCGTCTGTGAACAGACCTTACACCTTTCGCGGAGACAGGTGGGAAAGGGCACGTGTCCCAGCCCCCGCTCCATTATGAGCAAGGGGCCGGCTAATACACTAACCAGAAGAACACGTGACATGTTCGCACCACAGGAGAGCACGTCGGATATCCCAAGGCAGACACAATTTTCACACCCTCAAAGCAGTGGCTGTGATCACGTTACTATGTGTGTAAAAGGATCAGAGTCGAACCAGAATTTTCCTCCCGATTCTGAAAGGAAACTGGGCTCCTTATCAACAAATCATCTTGAGCCTGCCGGTCACAAAGGACCATCCCCACCTTCACACGTTGCTGCTCCTCCTTTATTATTCATGAAGGACACACAACATTCGAGCGGTAGAAGAGTAGCACGTGACTTTCCTTACAAAGTTGCATCAAACTTGTTCCCACACAACAGTATCCCACTGGGTGGGACAACAATTGGAATCAGGAGATCTGCTCGTTTACAGAAGCATTAGTCCCTCAAACCAATAAATCCTATTTTGAAGGGAAACAGTAGCTTTCCTGTCCCGACTCAATCTAATAAAATTAATAGACTCCATCTGTCTTCGAGGAGACTCGATCAGGGAAGTCTGTTAACACATCAACGTGGAGGCCCACTCCCCAACTTGGTTGACCCTCAAAGACTCACACAGGAAGTCGCAGTCCAGCTGCTTAGGCCAGGATCTGGAATTAATTCCAGCCTGTTAGCCGAAAAGGACAGGCTGATGGCTTTGGGCCTGCCTGAGAATGTGGTGAAAACCATACAAAATGCCCGTGCCGGTCAACACAGTCTCTATACGCACAAAAGTGGCGCATCTTCGAAACCTGGTGCTCAGAAAGAAATATCATTTCTTATGCTTGCGACCTGGCTCAACTACTAACTTTCCTTCAGGATTTACTGGAAAAGGGTCGTTCTTATTCAACGATTAAAGTTTTCCTATCAACTATTTCAGCCTGTCACGGAGGCTGGGGACACAGGTCTCCTGGAGCACACCCAATCATAATGAGATATATGAAAGGTGTGCTTCGAACCAAGCCACCCAGCAGGACCTTGACCCCTGGTTGGGATCTTGGCCTGGTCTTGGGGGCTCTTTGCGACCCTCCATTTGAGCCTCTGAGCGAGATTAAGATAGATCTTCTATCTTATAAAACTGCTCTTCTCCTGGCTCTTTGCTTGGCGAAACGCGTGGGTGACCTCCATGCATTGTCTGTACATCCAATGTGTACCAGATTTGCCCCTGATGGGTCAAAGGTCACACTGAGGCCTAATCCCGCATACACTCCCAAGGTCTTGACTCTGAACCATAGGAGTCTAGACTTTGATCTCTCTTCCTTTCCATCTGCTCCTGTCCTCACTCAGGAACAGGAAAGGCTACAGGTTCTCTGCCCAGTGAGGGCTTTACACACCTACATGCATAGAACAGCCGAATGGAGGAAAACAAACCAACTGTTCGTCTGCTTTACAGCACCTGCTACAGGAAAGGCCCTATCAAGGCAGCGCCTCTCACATTGGGTGACGGAGGCCATTAAAAGGGCATATGGTAGCAAAGGTCAACAAGTGCCCCTTGGAGTCCATGCTCACTCAACCAAGGGCTTGGCCACTTCCTGGTCATTGTTTAAGGGCATGTCAGTTGCAGAAATTTGTGCTACTGTGAACTGGAGCTCTTTAAACACTTTTGCAAAGTACTACAGTTTGGATGTTACTGCGTGTGATGTCACTCAGGCTGTTCTTTCTAATACACAATAGAAAGTAGCTTTGAGATGCCTTCTGGTCAAGGGCAGGCATTCACACTAACAGGCATTTTACTGAGCATTTCAAGGGCGTGAATGAATTACGTTCCCATAGCAAGTATGTTGCACCGAGAGACCGAACTGAAAGGGAACTGAAAGTTATGCACCATAACTCATGTTCCCTGAAGGAAGGGAACGAGGTGCAACATAGCTGGCCCTTTTCAATGCTGAAAGCTCGGTGAAGTGCAATTTTGGAGACAGTTGGAGGGGCGTCAGTCGCCTAAGTACCTAAAGGGCGGTACCTCTGGCGCGGGGTGACGCCCCCTGCCGTAAAAGGCGTGAATGTATTCCTTCAGGTAATCGCGGGGGCAATTCCCATAGCAAGTATGTTGCACCTCGTTCCCTTCCTTCAGGGAACATGAGTTATGGTGCATAACTTTCAGTTTCTGGGAGCACAGGTACCAGGGTCTGGGAGAGATCTTCACCCTGATCCTCCAGTTCCACGTCCGCCTCCTCCGTTGAAAATTCGCCCGAGGCTGAAATCGAGATCTCGTCCTCGTTCATCATGCCACGGGTGTCGAATTCGACTGTTAGGTCCACCATAGGAGCCAGCACGTCAGGGCTGTCGCCCCATTTGACACGTATGCTGTCATGTAGAGCCATGTTCTCTAACTTCGGCGTGGGAGTGAGGGGCTCTGTGGTGTCCGCGTCAGCTGTTGTCGCTGAAGAGCCCATGGCTTTGGCGATGAGGTCAACCTGATACCGTAGCACGCGTCCACCATGAGGCTGCAATGTGGGCAAAAGTCGGGCGCATCCAGTGCTGTTTTTGCATGAAGCATTCCCAGGTAGACTGGACAGGCCTCGTGGGTGTCCGTTGCTACGAGGGAAAAGCCACATCCACTGGGACAGGCGCGCAAAGTTGGGCTTGCCGTCTCGTTGGTTTTCCTTGGAAGTCTCGCCTTTCGTTTTCCTTTCTCCGGAGGCATGTCTGAGATGAGGCGAGCGAGTCCTTCTAGAATCTTTTTTCTTCTTTCTTGAAATGTCTCCTCCGTCGCGTCGCTTTCGCTGGCTAGCTCGCTAGGAGTTAGCGAGGTAGCTTTTTTCTTGTGGCGTAGTTAGCGCCGTCGAGCGAAGCAACCTGTAGAGAGAGGAGAAGAAAATACTTTGGGGTTAAGAGAAATGTGCCGGACTAGCTTTCGCTAGTCCAGTAGTACGCAGGAATAATTCTCTGTGCGCTCTGTGCAGGGAGCAAGCTCACCTCAAGTTGAGCGATGAAGCAACAGAGAAGTCCCGCGAAGAGGTAGTTCAGGTTTAGCGAGGTGAAGGGCAAAAAAGAGAAAGATGGAGGGGCGCAAGCCGCTTAAGTACCCAGAGGGCGGGGCCTCTGGCGCGGCGGTGACGCCCCTAGCCGTAAAGGCGTGAGTATATTCCTTCAGGTAATCGCGCGGGGGCGCAATTCCCATAGCAAGTATGTTGCACTGAGAGACCAGACTGAAAGGGAACTAAAAAAGCTAAGTCTGGTCCTCTGGACATTCAAAAAAAAAACAAAGCAAAAAAAAATTGTAGAAACGTTTCGTCTTTCGTCCGAAAGACTTCCTCAGTCTGAGGTGCTGTATTCAGCTCAGTCTTATAAATAGCACCCTCTCACAGTGTTACACAACCAGTTGGCTGATGACAGCCGAAACCAGCTGCTCACATGATCAAGGAGGACCATCAGCCTAACGATGGATCGTTAGCACCCTGATGGTTGTTTGCTATTCACAGAGGGCTGAGTGATACTAGCAATAACAGCATTGTAAGAGGGGGAGAGTTGAACCCGGAGGCCTCCACCCCTGTTTAATGATGGGCGGTTTCTTTTCACAAAGATGGCCTCCTTTAATCGGTACGCCCGAGAGATTACTTTTGCAATGTGGACTTAATGGATGCTTTATTCCACATCAGCATCTGGTGCACACACAGGAAATTTTTACGTTTTGCTTTTGAGAACACCACATATGAGTTCCAGGCCATGCCTTTTGGCCTAAAAACCGTGCATAGGACATTCACGAAATGTCAGGAGGTAGCCCTAGCAACCATGAGGAGCCATGGCATCAGAGTGTTGAATTATCTCGACGACTTGTTGGTCCTAGGGGACAGCAAAGTCCCGGCAAAAGCACATACAGACATGGTAATGTCTCACCTGAAGTCACTAGGTTTTGTCATAAACCTAGAGAAGAGTAGTTTGTCTCCATCTCAGATTTCTGTTTGGCCTAGGGAACAAAGTGGGAGTGGACACGTCTGTCTCTGGATGACCTTCCACTGTTCTCTGGGAGAAGTCCTCATCCTCTCCGTCCTCCTCATTGTCCACCTCGTCGTCCGATATCTCGCCCGAGGCTGTTAGTGAGAGCTCGTCGGCTCGCAACAAGTCCCTCGTGTCGAACTCTACTGTGGAGTCCTCCAAGGGGCAACAACGTCCATTGTCTCACCCCAGGTCCCAGCGCCACTGTCCTCCATCTCTTCTGCCTCCAACTCTGCTGTGGGAATGAGGGCCTCTGTGAGGAGCGGTTCTCGCACAATGGTGGAACTGCCCATGGCCTTGGCCACGAAGTCCACATGTCTTTGTCTCGCCACCTCACGCAGCTGGTTGCAATGAGGGCAAGATTCGGGGGAGACCAAAGCTGTCTTTGCGTGGAACATTCCTAGGCAGAACGGACAGGCCTCGTGGGTGTCCGTTGCTAAGATGAAATAGCCACATTCGTTGGGGCAGGGTCGGGAGCCTGGGATCGCTGGCCTGCTGGTCTTATTGAAGTTCTTCGAGTTCCTCTTGCTCTTTTCTGGAGCCATGGTCGAGAAGAGACGTTAAGTTGAAACCAGTTAGTCGCCGCTAAACATGGTTTGAAGAAATCCTTTTGTTGCGTTGTTCGTGGTAGCTAACCTGTTAGCTCCGTTAGCTTAGCAGATAGCGTGTTGCATAGTTAGCGACCCGCTAAACTGCGCTACGAAACAGTAGGAAAACGTTGAATCCTCTCGTTGCGCTGTTTGTGGTGGCTAACCTGTTAGCTCCGTTAGCTTAGCAGGTAACATGTGGCGCAGTTAGCGTCCCCCTAAACTGGGCGACAAAACAGCAGGAAAACGTTCAATCAGAAAATGTCGAAGTCGACTGCACTAGGATAGCATCCCGCTAAACAAAGTGCTTGCAAGGAAATCCGTGACGCTCTGGGCAGGGAGCGAGTTCACCTCCAGTCGAGCGATCTAGTCACATAGAGTCCTGCAAAGTTCAGGTGTGAAGCGAGGTGAAGGGCAAAAGAGGATGAACGTGGGTAGTCAGTGCCTTTTATTCCAGGGGGCCCCTGGTGACGCTGACGCCCACTTGCCTTAAAAGGCGTGATTGTATTCCTTCAGGTGAACCGTGCAGAGGCACAATTCCCATAGTCATGTGTTGCACCGCAGTGAACCTGACTGATAAGGGAACATTCTTCAAACAGACTTCTGGCTTGTCCACATGATCTTTGACAAACTGCAGACGAGCAACAATGTTCTTTTTGGAGAGCAGTGGCTTTCGCCTTGCAGCCCCGTCATGCACATACTTGTTGTTCAGCGTTCTCCTGATGGCGGACTAGTGAACGTGAACATTAATCCGTTCATGTGAGAGGGGCCTTCAGTTGCTTACAAGTTACCCTGGGGTCCTTTGTAACCTTACCAGTGTCATGTGCCTTGCTCTTGGAGTGATCATTGTTCATCCACCACTCCAGGGGAGGGTAACAATGGTCTTTAATTTCCTCCATTTGTACACAATCTGTTTGACTATGGATTGGTGAAGTCCAAACTCTTCAGATTGTTTTACAACCTTTTCCAATCAATCAATCAATCAATCAATCAATCAATCAATCAATTTTATTTATAAAGCACCCTTCATACTAAAAGCAGCTCAAAGTGCTGTACAGAATTATAAAACAATAAACTCACAAAATTAAAGCAAACGACACACACAAAATGAATAAATTAATTAATTAAATTAAATAGTATGGAAAATGTATAGATTGAACAGAGATGAACCAGTTCAGGAAATGCAGTTAAAAAGATGGGTCTTGAGCCTGCTCTTAAAAACAACAACATTCTCTGCAGCCCTCAGGTTCTCCGGCAGACTATTCCACAGACGGGGGCCATAGTACTGGAAAGAAGCCTCACCGTAAGTGTGAGTTCTGACTTTTGGAACTGTTAGTTGTCCAGTACCAGAGGACCTTAATGTCCGCGGAGGTTCATAGGGCAATAGCAGCTCTGCAAGATAAGATTTCCAGCCTGATGAGTATCAACAACTCTTTTTTCTGAGTTCCTCAGAAATCTCTTTTGTTTCGGCCATGATCCACTTCCACCAACATCTTGTGAAGAGCAGACTTTGATAGATCCTGTTCTTTAAATCAAACAAAACTCACACCTGATCATCATCCCATTGACTGAAAACACCTGACTCAAATTTCACCTTCAAATTAACTGCTACTCCTCGAGGTGCACATACTTTTGCCACTCACAAATTAGTAATATTGGATAATTTTCCTCAATAAATAAATGACCAAGTATATATTTTTTTCATTTGTTTAACTGGGTTATCTTTATTTACTTTTAGGAACTGTATGAAAATCCGATGATGTTTTTTGTTTTTATATATTTTATTTATGAAATAATATAGACACTTCTAAAGGGTTCACAAACTTTCAAGCACCACCGTATTATGTATAAAACAGAGCTTCAAAAAACATAAATCTCTCTCAAATATAGAATGTAATTTGTGCCTTTAATGTTTTAAATGTCACTGTTTTACGTAAAGTAACAAAGGTCAGTTTAGATGAGTCAAAAAGAAAATGTCTGAGTTGATGTCAGATACACCTGAACAAAACCGCATTGCATGCTGCCACATGGGACTGTAGCCGTGTTTCCATCAAGGTTTCTTGATGCGCATTTTGAAGTATTGCATCAGAAAAGGTGAATGGAAACGGCACAATTCGAATTAACTTCCTCTAATTTGCAAAAAAGTTGATACGCTCGCTTGAGGTGGTTTTTGGGTTTTTCGAAACAGAGCTGATGCGCAAAACGAGAGATGGAAACAGATTTGCCGACTCAGTTCTGACGTAGCGAACATTCACGTCATGTGACTGATCAGCTGTTTCCGCTGTAACATCGCTAAAACTAGTTGGCATGACAGAATAAATACAACTTGCCCGATAGCAACACATTCCTGAAATATTCTCTCCATTTTGCCGAGATGTGTGGTTCGGTTCCTGTTTTCAACCGCTACTTCCTGTTTACTGTAGACATGTGCGTAACGCTGACGTCTGACGTAATGACGCTGACGTCTGACGTAATGCCGCTTTGCGTGGCCTGGTGGATTCGCTTCAAGCCAGTTGATGGAAACACTTCTGATTCGCATTAATTTTTATTTACATTTTTGCGAACTTTCAAAAATTTGCTCAAAATTCGAATTTAAAATAGATGGAAACACGGTTTGTGTCCCTCACAATGCAGGGGAATAACACAAACGGTAACCTTGGTACTGCAAACCTGCAGAGAGATCAAAAGGAGGAAATCTTACTATCAATGGGATTTTTAAAAAGAGTCCTGGTGTGGAACCAAGGATTATTCATTAATATGCAGATGAGCAGTCACGGGTGACTTTATATAGTCCAGAAACTTGTTTTGTCAAATGCTCTCCAAAAAGCTCTTTTGTCACCTAATGGAGTTGGAACCAAGGAAACTGCAAACTCTAGCTGCAGAGTTGGAGAGAAGGAGAGCTTTAATGTACTGTCATGCCAAAAACCTCCAGCTGCACTTGAAGTATTTGTCAAGCCCGAGTCTCCACTTTAAGTTTACGCACTTTCCTTTACACTCGCTCTCTCATTTTGTTTTGTTTTCTCTTGCTGCTGTCTGTTTGTCATTTCTATGCCAGCAATGAAATGCAATTCAACCCGTGAACACATGAGCACAGACAGACTGGTGGATCACAGACGCACACACATATAAAAATTATAGTGAGATTATTCCATCAAAGTCACAGAACTGAGGAGAACTGTGTGGGTGTCAGTATTAGTAACACAAAAAAGTTGGTTTATTTTATATTTTGTCATCTTTCCCATTTGTTGACTTCAGCTTTTTGAAGCTAATGCAATGTTACAATGTCATGCTTGAAGACAGAACCTACTCTGTCTGTCCCATCACTATTACACCCTGTTAGCTGCAGGTAAGCAGGTTGATTTGTTGAGACAACTTGCTGCAAACTCCCAGAGTACCTCAGTGACCAGCATTATAATGCTTCAGTAAAGCTGCTCTGTCAGCAAAGTGTATTTTTCCCTCCAGTGGTCACAAACAATGTCTCCCAGGCTGTTGGTCCTCTGCAATATGAGAACTGGTATGAAATTAATTAAACTAAACTAATGTTAGCATGAATGGCAACATCTCCAATGTCACAGAAAGGACTTGCAAGTAACTGTTGAGACAACTTGTTAACTCCCCCAGTACTTCACTAATCTGCGTTGTAAAGCTTGAGTACTGCTGTTATGTCAGCAGAGCGTACTTGTGCTTTCATTGGGTACAAAAAGATCTGGATAAATAAATTAATTAATTAATTAATAACTAAAGGAGGCAGATAGCACAATTGGTGGAGCTGTTGCCTCTCAGCAAAAAGGTTGCCAGTTCAAATCCCGACTGGAGACCTTTCTGGGTGGAGTTTGCATGTTCTCTCCGTGCATGCGTGGGTTTTCTACAGGTATTCCAGTTTCCTCCCACAGACACAAAACATGCATTGTTTTGCATGCATGACGGATTAGTAACTCTAAATTGTCCCTAGGTGTGAGTGAGAGAGTGAATGGCTGTTTGTCTCGTTTTTCTCTAAGTGTCCCTGTGATGGACAAAGACCTGTCCAGGGTGTTCCACACATCTCACACAGTGATGGCCTGATATGGGCACCAGTGACCCCTGCGACCCAAAGAGGAAGAAGTGGGTAAAGATGGATGGATGGATGGATGGATGGATAGATGGATGGATGGAAAAAACACATGTCACAGAAAGGACTCTTACTAACGGATGTTCTGTCAAGTGTGATTTCCTGTCTCACCACCACTTTTTACATCTCCACCCACTTTCTTTAAGCATAAAGCAAAGTTTTTAATTTTATTTTTTCTTCAATCCAAAATCTGTAGAATAAACAGAATTAATATTTTTCAGTATTTTTAATGTTAGTGTTAACATAGAAAAATAAAAAATGGTTTGGTGCATGTACTGCATCCTGCCGCAAGAGCCTCCAGCACATCGTGAGAGCAGCTGAGAAGATCATCGGCACCTCCTTCCCCTCACTGCAGGACTTACACAGCAACCGCCTCACTCGGAAAGCCCTCTGCATGGCAGGTGATCCCACACACCCACTACACAGCTGCTTCAGACTGCTGCCATCAGGGAGGAGACTGAGAAGTCTCCAGGCTCGAACCAGCAGACTGAGAGACAGCTCTGTTCATCAGGCAGTCAGGATGCTAAACACTCTGCCTGCTCTGCCTCCCCTCCCATTTGAACTGCCTTAACACAAAAAACTTTCTCACACATTACCACACAACACAAAGATTTTAACACTGGACTCTGTGTCATCAAACGGGTTATTCACTAAACTCTCGGTCATGTGCTCATTCAGTTTGCACTACTTCTCATATTTGCACTAATGTTTGTATTACATTACTGCCTATAGTCATACTACTGTTTACATTCACTGTTTACATTTATTAATACTGTTTACATTTATTACTACTGTTTACATTTATTACTACTGTTTACATTTACACTACTTTTATATCTACACTACTGCTGATACATATACAGTATTCTCTGACTAGCCTTATTTAAGGATGCCCAATGTGCCTTATGTGCCTTACTGCATATGCCACTTTGCCTCTATACCAACATCAACTACCTCATACATATACTGTGTACATTAACTCATATGCTGCTTTGCCACTCTTTGCAAATGTCAATGCTAGAACCTTCAGTTTATTTTATAGATATACTTTTTATACTTTTTATACTACTATGCAAAACTCAACTTTTATACTACTATGCAAAAACTCAGGACAGTATTACACTTTTATTATTTCATTTTATGCTTATGTTCATTAAATGTTTAGTGTTTTAGTGTTGGTGTAAATTTTCATACTTTTATACTACTATGCAAAAACTCAGGACAGTGTTACACTTTTACTATTTTATGCTTATGTTTATTAAATGTTTCAGTGTTTTAGTGTTTAATGGTTACTGTTGCACCGAGGGACTGAGAGAAACACAATTTCAATCCTATGTATGCCCTGTACATATTTTGCAATTCTGACAATAAAGTTGACTTTGACTTTGACTTTGATAAACTTCTGTAACATTTCATGAAATCAATAAGAATCTTTATTATTAAACGTCAAAGCCAAATTCAACCTTTCCATTTGGCATTCAATCAACATGCGAGGAATAAACTAACCTCGGATGACAAATATCTGCCTGTGATTTTTTTTAAATTGGTAGCCTACACAAGGATGAAAACATTAAAAATGATGTGACGACAGAAAAATAAACAACATTTGTTCTATGAAATATTATTTTATAAATGTTTTATGAATTTTTATTCATAAATGTTTTATGAAATATTATTTATGTAGGATCTGAGAGATCGGCAAAAATCTTCAAAAGAACTCACAACTCAAGAGACTTCTCACAGGACACTATTCTCTGCTTAAAACAAATACTCTTTATTTTACCAGAGGAAATCAATAGCAAGCAAGCCAGAAGCAAACAAGTGACACACTTTCATCTCAAAACTTCATACAATGATTAACGCTTAAACAAAGATTTCTTACCATTTGACAGTGTGGATTAAGAGAGCTGTTTCAATCCCGAGGCAGAATCAGCGTTAAACAAACGGATGATTACTTGTGTGGATTAAGAGAGCTGTTTCAATCCCGAGGCAGAATCAGCGTTAAACAAACGGATGATTACTTTCGTCGCCGGTAGGCTCTCAACTCTAGGACCCTAGCCTGTCTCTTTTTATCCCTTTAGATAAGGATTGCTTGCAAAACAAAAATGGCCAGGCTTTTTTCCACAAGTAATCACCCAGTGTCAACAGGAACTGGACATTATCTTTAGGAACTAATCTCTCCCTTACCCCTAATCAAACCGTTGAAACAAAGCTTCAGAGATGACTTGATCAATAGTGACTATTCCTATGATGATGAAATCAGTACAGTTGAACTTCTTATCTCCTAGCTCCTCGGTAGTGACAGATATACACACAATGTCTGGACATTTCAGACTTTTAAGACTGATCAGAGAACAAACTTATTTATTCATTATTCATTCCACCCTCTGGGGCCTCATGTATCAAAAACCTGCGTGGATTTCCTACTGAAAAGTGACGTACAGTGAAATCCAGAAAAGTGTCTACGCACAAAAAGATCCAGATTTATCAAACTGTGCGTACACCTGAATCCACGCACATTCCTTTTGTACATCACAATTGACGTGGAACTGAGCGCACGTGAGACACCTCCCCTGACACGCCTACATTTACATATGTTAAACAGATGCTAATTACTTCCTGCATGTGTGAAGGACATGTTTGTTTGATCCCTGCGCGATCAGAAATCATTTCTAGATTCGGGAAAATAATGAATTTAATATAATATGAGTGAGGACAAACATCCTAAGTAAGAATAGTAATAAAATGTGTTCATCATGCAAAGAACGAGTGATTGTGTGTCGGTATGCGCACCCTGCTGTGGTGCGCGAACCGGCTCATTCATTCATTCTGTGTGGAAATATTAACTTTGCGCACGAGTTTATTACCATTATTACTGTAAACACAGAGGAACTTACTTGGATGTTTGCTAGAACATAGATCTTTGTTTATGTAGATGATGTGAAGAAACGAGTCTGTGCGTCTTGGTGGAGACATTTCATGACATCACGTGATGTTGGCGTCTCCAGACGCTGCGCCCTCCGCAGCCCTGTGCGCAGTCTGTCTGTGAAGCTTTTACTCTCCTACAAGTTATATAAGGTGTACTTTCACGTGTCATTTTGGAGAAATCTACAATAAACGCAGATAATGAAACACCTCCAGCTGCCGTGTCGACACCGGTGAGGGTGCGCGCGCGCTCCAAGCGCGACCACTCAGCCTTTGGAATCATATGGATGAGACATTCCATTGGACATGATCCGGCTTTGTGTGGACTGGACTGCACAGTCCCGATCGACCTGCAGCTCCCTCTGTGGAACAGTTTGACCGCTGCTTCTGTATGCACGCGTGATGCACGGCTCCCCAGAGCGCAGCAGCAGTGCCAAACTGAAAAATGATTATTTCTGAAAACGGCTGATAAGCCATATCCTAGATCAGAAAATTATATCTGTTTCTAAATAAATGCTCTGCGTGTTACACTATTTATTATATTCTCCAGTAAGGCTGAATGAATCCGTTCCTGTTAAATTTATTTTTGGCACAACTTTGCGCGTCCTTTATTTCACTGCGTCATGTGGATGTAATACTTGTTAATCGTGTGTTTGGAGGGAATATTAATCATTTTCACATCATGAACAGTTAATAATAATAATAATAATAATAATAATAATAATAATAATAATAATAATAATAATAATAATAATGAATTCAATTTATAACGCACTTTTCATTAATGGAAATCTCAAAGTGCTACAAGGTGCAACATATTTGAATGTCAATAAGACAAATAATAAAACAATTAAAATCAACAACAGTATCAGCTAAGATCAAAAGTAGAATCATGAGGAGTAAAGTATGCTCGGTTGAAAAGAAAGGTCTTCAAGCCGCTTTAAAGTCAACCACAGACTGTGGGGCTTCAGTTTCTCTGAAACACCTGTAAGTGTCGCCAAAGGAACAAGAACCACAGAAACGTGCGTACGCCTGCTCGGGAGCTTGCGTGGATATGTACCTGGATGCGCATATATTCACGTTCAGTTCAGTTTTGATACATACGGGGTTTTGCGTGGAAAGTGACGTGCGCAATGTTTTTGTGCGCACGCACGGTTGATACATGAGGCCCCTGGTCTGTGATCAGTTCTACAAATGTTCACCCTCCATTTTATTCAACAACTAATACATACAAATGTTAAACAAATTAATACAGCAAAGCACGATATTAATAGTTTCACGTCATAGGTTATGTTCATCTGTGTTTGAACCAATCACTGTGTAATTTCAAAAACCAATCTTAAATCCAACGAGCGTCAGAAATGTTCCACAATCTTCTTCACACATGGTTATGAATGACTACCATTCTCTGGAAAGGTTACATTTGCTTCCTGCATATGTAGAGAGTATAAGGACTGCTCACACTTGCCATTACGCATGACTGATTCGCAGGACATGCAAAATTATCTTGTTTTATGACATGGTTCATCTGTTTCCATAGTATTCGGCAAGGCCCCCCTTTTCTCCTCCAGGACACGTCCCGGTGTTGCAGAGGAGAGGTTGCCTAGCAGCACCATGGCATCGACGACAAAGAACGTGATAACACATGAGATACCACCTTCATGGCACTTTCCAGGTTTGGCCATGCCGTCCTCTGCAGCACCATGGTACCGACGACAAACAACGTGATAACCCATGAGATACCACCCTCATGGCACTTTCCAGGTTTGGCCATGCCGTCCTCTGCGCGCCTCTGATCCTCCCACCAGCAGATGCCAAGAAAACACTAGCTGTGAAGGAACACAATGCTTTTTGACAAATAGAATGACAATGATTAGTTTTCTCTTAGATAAAAGGTTTCATTTTTACTTTCCCTACCAAAACTGATCTGACCTGTAGGGGTCTCTCTACCCCAAACTCAAAATGTCCCTGTTTTAAATAGAGCGTCATACCTGCCAATAAATCCATGCCCAATATCCATTATTCAAAACTTAGCAGGTCTGACAGATCAGGGTACAGCTGTGACGTTCTGTTTTTCACCTTCCTTTTTTCTTTTTCTGTTTCACAACTCGCATCCTTACTGCTTCATTGTCCTCTGAAGACTCAGAGTCAGATGACTTTCTGTTTTTCTTCTTTCCTTTTTCCTTTTTCTCCTTCACAACGCGTACCCTCACTGTTTCATTGTCCTCTGAAAACTCAGAATCAGAGGAGACCTTCGCCACTCTGGTAGTCTTATTTTTGTTCCTGGCCATCTGTTCAGGTTCACACGGAGGTGCAGAAGGAACAACAGAAGTGTGAAACACTTCCCTTAATGCTTGGATCAAATGTTTAACATTGAATCTGGTACATTGGACTTTTAACCCCTTTTTCTGATAATGCTTGTTAACTCCTCTGTTGATCATCTATTTCAGATAGTGGGACTTCGGACTCCCTGGTAAGGTCTATTCAGGGGTTCTGGAGAGGAAGGGTCCGTCGGATAGTCGAACCTCGGATTCAGGAGGAGCAATGTGGTTTTCGTCCTGGTCGTGGAACACTGGACCAGCTCTACACCCTCAGCAGGGTCCTGGAGGGTGCGTGGGAGTTTGCCCAACCAGTTTACATGTGCTTTGTGGACTTGGAGAAGGCATTCGACCGCGTCCCTCGGGGGGTTCTGTGGGGGGTACTCCGGGAGTATGGGGTACCAGGCCCTTTGATAAGGGCTGTTAGGTCCCTGTACGACCGGTGTCAGAGCTTGGTCCGCATTGCCGGCAGTAAGTCAGGCTCGTTTCCGGTGAGAGTTGGACTCCGCCAAGGTTGCCCTTTGTCACCGATTCTGTTCATAACTTTTATGGACAGAATTTCTAGGCGCAGCCAAGGTGTTGAGAGGATCCGTTTTGGTGACCTTAGAATCGCTTCTCTGTTTTTTGCAGATGATGTGGTCCTACTGGCTTCATCAGTTCGTGATTTACAACTTTCACTGGAGCGGTTTGCAGCCGAGTGTGATGCGGCCGGGATGAGGATCAGTTCCTCCAAATCCGAGGCCATGGTCTTGAGCCGGAAAAGGGTAGCATGCCCTCTCCGGGTCGGGGAGGAGGTCCTGCCCCAA
>JBBPBX010073367.1:0-15257 GCA_038048925.1 Garcialebias charrua | reverse complement strand
TATATATATATATATACAGCAAACCCCCTACTTACGACTCCATCGACCTACGAACAACGGGACCTACGAACGTATCATATTTAATAAAAATATGAAATTACTGTATTAAAAAAATAATAATATTTTTTTTGTGTGTTTAAATGTTCTTAATTTCATGTGTACATCACTTTGTTGCAGCTGTGGTTGTTTTAAAGGCTTTATAAATAATAATTATGATAAAAATGATCATTTCTGATCATTTTTTGAGCAATCTTGGGCAGCAGGAAGTAGGTCTTCAGTTTACACGGTCACAAATTAATGTAGAACACCGGACGCCATTTTAGGTCATTAAAATACAGGCAGTTCGTTGTTAATAATTCCGTCAAGGCGCTGGACTCACCCAGCAACAAACAAGATTTTGTGATGAAGAAAAAGTCCAAATCGTGCTCTTGGAAGTAATCCCTGAAGCTGAAAGTTTTGTTGGTGACAGATCTTGCATTTACCACACACATCCTGATATTGTTCAAGGTGGACCCAGCAGCGGTGGAGTGAGCGCGCGCCAGCGGCCGCAGATTTTCAGTAACAGCCTCTCCGGGTCAAGCATTGAGACACACCAGCCGACAACTCGCATTGTTTACCTGGTCCGTCCACGCGAGAAGCTGGCAATGGAAACCATGACCACTTGCTGGAGAGAAAGATGAGGCATGCAAGGCTTTAAGCTTCACCAGCCGGCCAGCACGTTTTCCCCGGCGTCTGGAGCGATATCTCTGGGCAGGCAGCTGGTGAGCGCTGCGTAGGTAAACAGGCAGATCCACCAGCAGCGGGATCCAGAGGTACACTCATAATGATCCAAATAAGCTACATCAGCTGCAGAAAAATTAAGATCCAGGAGCTGTTGTCGATCATACAAACAGTAGTGCGCTTATGTCCCAGATGAAAAACGAACAAAACACAAATAATCCGAAAACCATCAGCAGAGGTGGATTACAAGCCATGTGCATGGACCATGTACACGGGCGCCATCTTACCGGAGGCTCTGGCACAACAATTTCCTGTGGGATCAACAATGTTCTTATCTTACCTTATCTTAGCAAAACAGTAGCAAAATAGAAAACTTTGCAAAACTTTAGCTAAATGTTAACATAGAAAAAAGTAGGCAAAAGCTAAAATGTTCCAAAGTAGACAAAGAAAAGAGTGTGCATGCTGTAGTAGTTTGATGCGAAAAATGTAATAAAGAAATAATAAAAAGAAAAAAAAAATACATTTTCCAAACAGAAACACTAAATAATGAGACAAAATGAAATCACAGTGTTTTTAGTTAGTGGTCACTTCGCAGGCTCGGAGACTTGGAGTCTCTTGGGGTAAACTGAGCATCACTGCAGATCTCTGTTCTTGGTGAAGGCAGGGGAAACCTTGTACCTTTTTGAAAGGGTTTAGTATGAAGGTTCTTCCTCTAATTGTGGACAGACATACTTTCATCTGCAGCTCACTTGCTTTATCCTTTCTCATGTCATTCTTTACTTATCTCATCTCATCTCATCTTACATTTGAAAATCACATTAAGCATCTGTTTAAAACCTGCTTCTTCCATCTTCGAAACATCTCCAGACTTCGCCCATCTCTGACTTTTCCTGATGCTGAGAAACTCGTCCATGCCTTTGTCTCCTCCAGGCTCGACTACTGCAACTCCCTGTTTATTGGTATCCCTGGCAAAAACCTTCAGAAACTTCAATACATTCAAAACAGTGCAGCAAGGATTCTGTTGAGAGTTCGTAAATTTGAACATATTACACCCATTCTCCATAACCTCCATTGGCTTCCTGTCACCTACAGAATTCAGTACAAAACTGCTCTCATTACCCATCAATGCTTGCACGGCACTTCACCTGACTATCTAAAGGACATTCTTGCACCATATTCATCCACCCGGTCTCTACGATCACAGAACAGTAATTTACTTCATATTCCTCGGACCAAATTGAGGACCATGGGAGACCGAGCATTCTGTGTGGCTGCCCCCCGCCTGTGGAACTCCCTCCCTGACGACCTGAGAGCTCCACAGTCACTGGTTGACTTTAAAAGCAGCATAAAGACCTTTCTTTTTAAGCAAGCCTATTCTGCCTCCACATGATTTTATCTTTGATCTTAGCTGATATCATTATTGATTTTACTTGATTTTATCACTTGTTTTATTTTATTTATTTTTTAAGCAAGCCTAATCTGCATCCACATGATTTTATCTTTGATCTTAGTCGATATTATTATTGATTTTATTTGATTTTATCACTTGTTTTATTTTGATCTTTGCTTTGTTACACTTTGTAGCACTTTGAGATTTTTATTAATGAAAAGTGCATTATAAATGGAATTCATTATTATTATTATTATTATTATTATTGATGGAGATGTTCAATATTTATCATCTAAAACTAATTACTCTGACCCAATAATTATAACCCAGCTTACTTATATCAAATATTCTCTGTTCCCTTTAAACACTTATATTTGATAGTACAAACATGTTGTTTGCTTTTGTCAGTTCCCACCTGCCTGAAGACCGCGACCATCATCCCAGTCCCAAAGAGCTCCACAGTGACTGGTCTGAATGACTATAGACCGGTGGCCCTCACCCCGATAGTCGCTAAATGTTTTGAGAAACTGGTCATGTCCCACATCAAGGCAACCGTCAACATCAACGAGGACCCTCATCAATACGCATACCGTGAGAACCGATCAACAGAGGACGCCATTTCTTCCGTGGTCCACACTGCTCTCACCCACCTGGATCAGAAGGACTCATACGTGCGTCTGCTCTTTGTGGACTTCACATCTGCCTTCAACACCATGATCCCCCAAACTCTGATAGACAAACTATCTACACTTGGACTAAGCCCCTCTATTTGTAACTGGGTACTAGACTTCTTAACAGACAGACCACAGTCCGTGAAGATCCACAACTTCTCCTCCTCCACCATAACCCTCAGCACTGGCTCTCCTCAGGGATGTGTGCTGAGCCCCCTTCTGTTCACTCTGCTCACATATGATTGTACAGCCACACTTCCAGGCTGTCATATTGTTAAGTTTGCAGATGATACAGCGGTGGTGGGATGCATCACAAACAATGATGAGTCCAGCTACAGACAGGAGGTGGAACACCTGGAGAGCTGGTGCAAAGAGAATAATCTTCACATGAATGTGAAGAAGACAAAGGAGATGATTGTGGACTTCAGAAGGAACAAACACACCCATGCCCCACTGAAAATAGGTGGGTCTGCAGTGGAAGTGGTCTCCAGCTACAAATACTTGGGTGTACACATGAATGATAACCTCAGCTGGAGCAACAACACCACCAGCCTGATCAAGAAAGGTCATCAGAGACTCTACTTCCTCAGACGGCTGAGACGTGCTGGTCTGAGCAGCCCAGTTCTCACCTCGTTCTACAGGTGTGCAGTGGAGAGTGTCCTGTGCTCCAGCATCAACGTGTGGCATGGAGGCTGCACAGTTGAAGAGAGGAAAGCTCTGCAGAGAGTGGTGAAGGCTGCACAGAAGTCTGTTGGAGTCAGTCTCCCCACAATCACAGACATTTACACCTCCAGATGCAGAAAAAGAGCGACCTGCATCATGAAAGACCTCACTCATCCAGCACACTCACTCTTTGCCCCACTCCCCTCAGGACGGAGGTTGAGGAGCATCAAGTGTAGAACCACTAGACTGAGGAACAGCTTCTACCCTGAGGCTGTTAGACTCATGAATAAAAAAATAAAAAAATAAACACTGCAAAATATCACATCATACTGATGCTGATCTGTTTTCTTGTCGCTGTGTTCATCTGTGACCATCTGCTCATACAAACTCATGTTCGTGCTGCTGTTTATTCCCACTATATTAAGCTTAGTGTATTACTAGTTGATGTTTTTCTTAGTTAGTTCTAGATGTTATTACTGTTTTTCTCTTGCATTTGTTGTTGGATGTAACTGGGACCCCGTGTACATAATCTCGTTTTCATCACATGTACCACATGCGGTGCAAATGACAATAAAGACTCTCTGACTCTCTGACTCTCTGACTCTTTGATACAGAAAAGACAGTCTTATAGCCTTGACAATGTTTGGATTAGATGTTCTTGTTTGATCAGAACCATGACTTGTTTGTTTTATCTGTAAAACGTCAGAGCTTGTCAAACTCCACCTGCTTCTTGTTTAAATAGCTTGTCATGTCCAGTACAATTTGGAATTGTGCTGGACAATGTATTTGAGACCAAACTAAGTTTCAAAAGACATTAAAAGCCCTTCCCCTTTGCAAAGTTGTTTGTCTGATTCACTGTTCTCTTGTTTATCTTGTGTGGTTTTTATTAAGGTAACAGGGGTTTAAAATCCCCATCATTATGGTGCCGAAAACCCATTCTCCCAAATACCTGCTCCTGATGACCTCTGAACAGAGCGCAGCTGCGAGGCACGGTAAATATGACAGAAAGTCCAGTGATTGGGTTTGTCTCTGGCCGGCTTCCTCTGTCCATCTGGTGCGATCAGGGTCGGGTTGGCGGAGATTTCCAGACATCCGCACAGGTCAACAAGAAATGTGAGTGTTAAATAGTGTTTGTTGATATGTCGTTTTTAAAACAATTTGAGTACAGTAACAGGAACTAGTTCACCCTGAGCCGATGACTTGAAATTTTAAGTGAGGTGCCTGTTTTTCAAGAACTAGTCGAATTTTTGCGCATTTCGTTAGTTGGCAGGACCAATCTTTTTCTATACAGGTGGTCCCCGACTTACGAGCAGGTTCCGTTCCTGCGAGGTGCTCGTAAGATGAAAATTCATATGTGAGAACGCGGAGCACGTGTTCTCGTACGTCCGGAACCTCATATGTTAGAGCTCGTGAGACCGGGAACACCTGTACTTAAGCGAGGGCGATCAAAGAAAAAATTTAAAAATTAAAAAAAAATAAGCCGAGACCAGAAATGTGAGGCTGACCGCCAGACCTTACATTGGACTTAGCGTGTCCGGCCAGGCAAGAAGAGAAATTAAGACAAGAACGTTTATTTTTATATTTGACGCGTCATTCTGTTTTTGTTTAGTCCTTTTTTACGTGTATGTTTGTGGAGCGTTGCACATCTGGCCTTTTTTCTTTCTCCCATTTTCCTGTGTGTGTGTGTGTAGGCAGTGGCTCCTGTTTCTGTTATCTGTTTTCTGTGGGCCTATAAACAATATGTGGTTCTGCTCACGGCCTTGAAGTGCAGCTGCTGCAGCTTGGCAGAACCCCTCCCATCCTACAACCCCACACCTCCACCTCCACCCCATCCCTCATCCCTCCTACCTCCCCCCTCCCCCCACCACCACTGTGCCAGCTTGGATTTGGGTTGACTCACTGCAAGTCAGAAATACAGCACTTGGTTTCAGAGCAGAAACTAACAAACCCCCCCACCTTTCCCTCCTCCCCCTCCTCCCACTCCCTCTCCACCCCTCCACCCGTCTATGTGAATATTTATATTTATTTACTTAAAACAAAAGTATCTGTGCTGACATAGTAGAAACAGCAGAATAATAAAAAATAGATGAAAAAAAAAGAATGGCACAAGAACTAAAAGTTGATGTTAAGAAATAGTTTTTTATTTAAATAATTTTACAAACCAAGAAATTTGATTGACTTGCTTGAAGAATTCTCGGTGGATCTGAGAACACAAATACAAATTATTACTTTCTTACTTCAGCATTCCATTTAAAACGTGACTGAGAGAGGATTGATTGCAAACATTTCCCATTGTATTTTTCCTGATATTAAGAAAAGTTATAAAAGGTTACATAATTATCTCGGATATACAGGAACTAAAAACTTATGGTTAAATATAAAATAAATATTTAAATATTTTTTTTTAAATCATGAATGTAGCCGAATGCTACACAAAGATTTTAGAATTTGATCAATCTTGTTTATAAAATTCTAATCCAAATACTTTAGGTTTTAAAGGCTTAACAACGTTAAAATCGGACGTTTTAACAATAGGCCTGGCGCTTACACGAGCGGTCCGATTTAATAAAATTTTAGCGAGAAAGACTCCAAATTGTTTCGCTGAACCAAGCGGACAGATCCGTTTTTATCATGAAAATCTGACGAAGAAAGATCCGATTTTAAATCATCCAAAAATTACGTTTTTTATCGGAAATGAAAAGCTAAGCTAATGCTAACAGAGAGACAGCCGAAGCTCCGCTCGTCCGTCTGAATCCGTAAATAGATAGTCATACTGTAAAACCAAACGTTTCTAAATTGTGTTTTCTCTGCAAAAAGAAACTGAGAATTCGCTTACCAATTTTTATCGAAATAGTTCTGTTGAAAAAGCTGAATGATGACGAAGCAAGAATTCAGGAGGCCTTGTTGTCATTGAAAACTTTGATACAGTGTTGCCAGATCTCGCGACAGAAGCAAGCGACCAGCCCAAAACAAGCCCAAAACGAGCCCAACTGGCAACCCACCCCATTGTGTAAAACTGAGACCGTTTTTAACCAGTATAAACATACATTTGTTATGGCGTTGCATACAAACGGCAAAAATTATGCTAAACATTTTGAAAAACATAGCCACTCTAAAAAATAAAGATACATTTTGCATATTTATACAGATTAATCCCATTAAACCTCTGGGACTCATTTGAGATCTGAATTTTAGATGAAGAGTGATGACAACAATTGACAATAACAACAATAGACATTCATGAAAGCTGCGTACAACTTAGTAAAAATAAACTAAGAATTGAACAGCTAACCATGCTAAGTGTGCACCCTTTTCTCCCATTTTTTAATTATATTATTTCCCCATGTTTCCCCACTTATTGGAGCTAATTTTAGCGTGGTCTTGTCACTCTAGACGAAGAATAAAGAATAACGTATAACAAGCCCAAATAAGCGACTTTACGTTCAAAGTAAGCCCAAGTAACCACAATAAGCGACTACAGAAAATAAAAAGCCCAGAGTAGCTTATGATGAGCGGACTTGGCAACTATGCTCACAGTCACCTGTGATTATCTGAGGGGAACAGAAAAGTAACATTCATGAAACAAAAACAGTTTTATCTTGGTCATCCAGAGAGGTTCAGTTCATGTTTTCAGATTCTGAGTAGAGTCTGTTACTGCGAGGTGAAGTTGAGAGGAACTGGATGTTTTTATAGCAGTCGCATAGGATGTTGATAAAACACGGAATATATTTGGATTTAATGCAAAATAAATGGGAAGTAGAGAAAGTATTACCGGTATACTGCATTGAATTACAATTATTGACTATTTAAACTTTTATAATAAGCTTGTTAATTTAAATTAACAACCATAATCAGATCAAAATTAAGTTTAGGCATTTTAGGATAACAAGTCTTAGACAAATTTAGCAGAAATCTATTTTTAGACTTGCCAGTAAATTCTGTCTTTTAAAGGTTTAACTAAATTGATAAAACTTTGACACTTATAAAGAATAAAAAAGTATTCTTGTCAAATACAAGCCCAAAACCAGAAAAGTTGGCACGTTGTGGAAATCGCAAATAAAAACAGAATACAATGACTTGCAAATCTTTTTCAACCCATATTCAACTGAATAGAATGCAAAGACAATATATTTAATGTTCGAACGGAGAAACTTTATTTTGTTTTGCAAATAACCATTAACTTAGAATTCAATGGCAGCAACACATTGCAAAAAAGTTGGCACAGGGACATATTTACCACTGTGTTACATCGCCTTTCCTTTTAACAACACTCAGTAAACGTTTGGGAACTGAGGAGACCAATTTTTGAAGCTTTTCAGGTGGAATTCTTCCCCATTCTTGCTTGATGTACAGCTTAAGTTGTTCAACAGTCCGGGGTCTCCGTTGTCGTATTTTACGTTTCATAATGCGCCACACATTTTCAATGGGGGACAGGTCTGGACTGCAGGCAGGCCAGGGGAGGACCCGCACTCTTTTGCTACGAAGCCACGCTGTTGTAACACGTGCAGAATGTGGCTTGGCATTGTCTTGCTGAAATAAGCTGGGGCGTCCATGAAAAAGACGTCGCTTGGATGGCAGCATATGTTGCTCCAAAACCTGTATGTACCTTTCAGCATTAATGGTGCCTTCACAGATGTGTAAGTTACCCATGCCTTGGGCACTAATGCACCCCCATACCATCACAGATGCTGGCTTTTGAACTTTGCGCCTATAACAGTCCTGATGGTTCTTTTCCTCTTTGGTCCGTAAGACACGACGTCCACAGTTTCCAAAGACAATTTGAAATGTGGACTCATCAGACCACAGAACACTTTTCCACTTTGCATCAGTCCATCTCAGATGAGCTCGGGCCCAGCAAAGCCGGCGGCGTTTCTGGATCTTGTTGATGAATGGCTTTTGCTTTGCATAGTAGAGCTTTAACTTGCACTTACAGATGTAGCGACGAACTGTAGTTACTGACAGTGGTTTTCTGAAGTATTCCTGAGCCCATGTGGTGATATCTTTTACACACTGATGTCGGTTTTTGATGCAGTACCGCCTGAGGGATCGAAGGTCACGGGCATTCAATGTTGGTTTTCGGCCTTGCCCCTTACGTGTAGTGATTTCTCCAGATTCTCTGAACCTTTTGATGATATTACGGACCGTAGATGGTGAAATTCCTAAATTCCTTGCAATAGCTCGTTGAGAAAAGTTGTTCTTGAACTGTTCGACAATTTGCCCACGCATTTGTTCACAGAGTGGTGACCCTCGCCCCATCCTTCTATGTGGATGACTGAGCATGTCAAGGAAGCTGCTTTTATACCCAATCATGGCACCCACCTGTTCCCAATTTGCATGTTCACCTGTGGGATATTCCAAATAAGTGTTTGATGAGCATTCCTCAAATTTCTCTGTCTTCTTTGTCACTTGTGCCAGCTTTTTTGAAACATGTTGCAGGCATCAAATTCCAAATGAGCTAATAATTGCAAAAAATAACAAAGTTTACCAGTTCGAACGTTAAGTATGTGGTCTTTGCAGTGTGTTCAATTGAATATAGGTTGAAAAAGATTTGCAAGTCATTGTATTCTGTTTTTATTTGCGATTTCCACAACGTGCCAACTTTTCTGGTTTTGGGCTTGTAGAAACTTGACTAGATTGTAAGTTGAAACGCTCAGTTTAAATTCATCATTTTAAAACGATTTTTGCATACATTGAAAATGTTTTATCAATTTTAAAGAGCTGTTACACAGTTAAGTAGATTTTAAGAGCTGTTTCCTTTAAAGAGTTATATAATGTGACTGAAATGATTAATAATAAAAATGCTTTATTAGAAGTAACTTTTCAGCAAGTAGGTTAAATACGCACAAGAATCCAGCCAACTCGCCAGGAGTGAAAGACACATTTCACTGTTAAAACCTAATTTTGGTGTTGTTTCGCATAAATTATGACCATTAGAGGCAAAAAGAGGTCTGGTAAATTTGAACGGGAATTAGAATAACATATCATTTGACCATACAATGCATAATCTTTGACAGCAGTAAGAAGGGTTGTTTTTATTCAAACAGATTGGGGCTGTGTATACAGTAATAATAATATGGAATATTAAAACGGGAAGTACCACTCACAGACACGCCTTGACTGAATACACATTTTTTATTTTAATCAATACTTTTCTATTTAGGACATAATTTGGATCTCAGTTTATAATAAGTGAGAATTGGACTTGTAAACATTGAAACTTGAAACCACAGGGCAAAATCACCCAGCCCATGCTTTAACTTTTGATAAGTAAACCACTGAAAAGTGGTAAAATTTCTAGTTTCAGGTTAAATTGACAATTTTACTCATACGTAAATTAATGATTTTAGATCTGTTATGCAGATCAGATTAAAAGGATGCCTCTGTTGAAAATTCACTTTTATGTAATGAACATTTTAAATTCCATTGTGCAAACCAGACTTGCAGAGGTGACTCTATTCAAGGTAAATGCTTATAGAAATAACATGATTACTTTGAACCTGGTTTGTTAAGGATTTTTACATTTTTCTATTTTTCTCATTTTTTTTTCTTAGAAGCGGCCTCACGGTGTTTGTGGAGCGGAAAACGTAAGTCTGAAGGACCTCACGACACTTTGCAGAACACATAGTTAGTAATACATATATTAAGATAGGGTCATGTCAAAGAACACATGCAGCGTCTGAATTTTTGAATCACAAACTACTGTGGTTATTGATTGGATCGGATCAGATTTGATATTAAGGGCGTGTCCAGAAACTGGCTCACTGACTTCACCGAGAACACCATGACTGGACTCCCAGGCTGCCCTGCTCAAAATAAACATTCGAGGGGCTTAAAAAACTATGGCACTGAACGAGGGCGGTGCACTGGATTTTTATCCGAGCAAAAGACTGTCCACAAAGACTTTCACAAAGAACTGTCAGAACAAGGTCATCAAACACAAATGACCAGAATATGCGGTCCGGGTGTGATGGATCGATGATAAACAAAGATCTCACCCAGAAACAAAGATCTCACTGGATGCTGTGACAAGAGGGAGCTGAACAGGTTCTCCAGAAAGACAAAGAGAACAGGTCTTGAAGTCAACCACGCCAACTGTCCAGCAAAAGGTCATGCCCCCCGTATGGATCTGTGAAGATCTGTCAATAATCCTGGTATCGTGTTTCAAAACTGCAGTCTGCTATGATTAATTTTATTTAATGAAACACATTCTCATGATATGGCCTGCTAGACAAGCAAGGCCACAGAATTTGTAGTTTATATTGTACTTATGTGGGTCTGACGACTTATTTTTCCGCTTCCTGTAACTCCGTGATGAAACAGAGATGATGATCCCAGCTCATAACCCTGAAACAAGTAAATATTTATATTTTTTGTTTTTTGCAGATTAAAATTGTGTCTCCACAGACATTCAATGTTTTGTGGAGCTGAAGGAAGGATAGCAGATTGTCCTTGACGGGAGTGCATTTTGGTTGGTCTGGTTTGCCACAAGGGAATTATTGTTAAAACAATTTTTATAGCTTTATGCTTTAAATCTTAGATTGTTATTTATACCATACCACTTTATTTATAGAGCACTTAGGCTGACGCGGGCCAACCAAGGTGCTGTACGATAGAAACAAGCCAAGCAGACAGGAAAACAAAAGAAAAAAAACAAAACAAAAACGAAAACAAATTATATAGAAAAAGCAACAGAAACTAGCTAAAATAGTGAACAGTGTATATTACAGAGAGGATCAAAACAAATCACATCATGTTAAAGTTGAAAGAATAAAAGTGGGTTTTTAATCAAGACTTAAAGACTGTGAGTGAGGGAGCCTGCCTGACACTCAGTGGCGATATATAATAATGCAATAAGGGAATATTAGGAAGTGTTCCTAGAAATAACTAATAATAATAAAGAATATATCACTAATAACATTGAAGATGGCTCATAAAAGGAAACAGCTCATTCATTGATTAGTTCATCAGTTATACAAAAATAACTTTTTAGATTTTTTATATTCAACAGCGTAGCCATTCAAAGAATAATTTAAGAAGAATGAAAAATTGACACGTTGTACTGTAGGATAAATCAGATAAACCTACAAACCACATTGCTTTGGTATATGTTGTTTAATAAACAGGTACTATATATGTCATTTGATAAACAGGTATTTATTTTTAACAGATCCAAAAAGAAAAAGATGGGGGACGCCCTGAAGTTTGGATCTATTCAAAAGGTTGATTTGAAAGGTTGATTTTGAAATGTGGTGGTTCTATATTTTTAAAACACGACTGACCCTGACTATAGACTGGACTTATTTTGAGAACATGAACCACATGTTTGTATTGTAAATTCTTTATTACTACAGCGCTGTATGTCTATATATATATGTTTATGGCTGTATGTCTGTCTATACGGCTGTATGTCTGTCTGTACGTATATGTCTGTCTATGTCTGTATGTATGTTTAGACTTTTTCCACAGACTATGAAAAAGGTAAAGTATTTTAAGTGAGTATAAATCGTCTCCTGTCTCCTGCTACAATGATCATGCTAATTAAGAACAACTTACTAATTAAAAACTAACCTCGAATCAAAGTGAGTGATTACTCATTTTCACTGAAGAATGAAATCATTTGTTGTTGTTGTTTTTTGCCATTAAATACAAATGTTTTAGATAGTAAGAATGGAATTTTATTTTAAGTTTAAAGAAACAATTATTATTATAGCCAAATTACAGAATTTAGTTTAAGTTAACAGATTTAACTCACTAAGGAATTACCCACAGTTAGGCCTTCCCCAAACCAATTGGCTCATGAGATCCAGGGGGGGGGCCTTGAAGTTTTACTTAACAATTTGCAAGTTTTTTTGGTGTCCAGTTCTCCTCTCAAAAGACTACAGGTTTCCGGAACTCCTTCAGGAGGAGTTGCCAGTGATGCCAGTGAATCCCGCCTTGAAACGAGGTCCTGCTAGGGACGGCTGAAAACGAGGGTGAACGGGACCCCAACAGGTGGTGGAAAGGACGCGTCATCTTCTCGAGAGAAAAAGCAGCAGCTGTTACATCTGAGTGACCGGTGCTCCCCTGAAAAAGAAGTTTGGAACAATCGCTGAGCCAGATTTTGAGATGGATCTGGTCAGAGCAAAGCTCTCCACTTTGTCAGGACATGTGGCTTGACTATACCCTATGACACACACAATTCAGGTTTGCGACCTGCTACTGTGCCCGCAATTCATGCCTGAATGGACTAAACACCCAGGAACAGGCAGCTGGACAAGACTACATGACACCACACTGTCTGAAGAAGTGAATGATGCCCTCCGCCCACAGGGCGCACAAAAAGCTCTCCCCAAGAAGAAAAAGACCCGCACAGAAAATCCCCAAGAAGAAAAAGACCCGCACAAAAAGCTCTCCCCAAGAAGAAAAAGACCCGCACAGAAAAGCTCTCCCCAAGAAGAAAAAGACCCGCACAGAAACTCACAGAAGAAAAAGACTTGAACAAAAGCTCCCCCCCAGAATGAAATGAACTTATTCCACAGACAAAAGCTTTCCCCCAAGCAGAACTGGACTGATCTCGTAAGCAAAAGCTTTCCCGCAGAAAAACTGGACTTATTCCACACACAAAGAACCCCCCCCCCCCAGATGAAATGGACTTGTGCCCAACAAATTATGCCACAAACAAATCCCCAAGGAACAGAAATTTCTGAAAACGGGACACTGAACCCCCTCCCCTAGAAGAAGATGGATAATATGAAGAAGAATGGTTGATCTATTTCATTTTTTAAGTTCAAACCGGTTGTTTTTACTTTCCTGGGCAATAGTTGATATCAAAGAAGTTTCAAACTTATTTTATTTTTGTGCCCATAAAGGGCTATTTTGTTGTGTGTTTGAGAATTATTTCCCACATCTTTGAAAGTGTATAAGTTCTATTTAATTGTTTAAAACAAATTAGATTGGTTCTTTTTTGGTTAAAACAAATTAGATTGGTTCTTTGGTTAAGACAAATTAGATTGGTTCTTTTTATTTTAAAACAAATTAAATAGCTTATTTCTTTTATTTGTTTAACACAAATAGATTAGTTCTTTTTATATATATATATATGTTTCTTCTCAAAAGTTCTATTTCTTTGGAAAAACTTGGTTTTTGTGGGTAAATAGACTAATCCCTGCTAAATATATATTATTCCTTTTAAAACTTTTGACATAAGCCATGAAATAAGACCATACTCATTGCAAAATTCTCCTCAAATCTTTATTTCTCTCAAACATTGAAATAAGTCATGAAATATGACAATCAACAGAGTTCTCCAAAACTTTATAATCTCTCAAACCATCCTAAAAAGGTGATCCTGAGTTTTTTCAGGGCGTTACTGTGGAGGCACGGGACGGTGGTGTGAGTTTTTTGCCTCTAATTAGAAATTCGGCCTCAGGGGTTGTTTTCCGCACCGCTCACATAATTGATAATGATCAGTTTATATATGATAAAGAGGATGGAATGATGGAGATGTTCAATATTTATCATCTAAAACTAATTACTCTGACCCAATAATTATAACCCAGCTCACTTATATCAAATATTCTCTGTTCCCTTTAAACACTTATATTTGATAGTACAAACATGTTGTTTGCTTTTGTCTTTGATACAGAAAAGACAGTCTTATAGCCTTGACAATGTTTGGATTAGATGTTCTTGTTTGATCAGAACCATGACTTGTTTGTTTTATCTGTAAGACGTCAGAGCTTGTCAAACTCCACCTGCTTCTTGTTTAAATAGCTTGTCATGTCCAGTACAATTCGGAATTGTGCTGGACAATGTATTTGAGACCAAACTAAGTTTCAAAAGACATTAAAAGCCCTTCCCCTTTGCAAAGTTGTTTGTCTGATTTAACACTGTTCTCTTGTTTATCTTGTGTGGTTTTTATTAAGGTAACAGGGGTTTAAAATCCCCATCAATTATCTGAGATGTTTATGCTCACATATGATTGTACAGCCACACATCCAGGCTGTCGTATTGTTAAGTTTGCAGATGATACAGCGGTGGTGGGATGCATCACAAACAATGATGAGTCCAGCTACAGACAGGAGGTGGAACACCTGGAGAGCTGGTGCAAAGAGAATAATCTTCACATGAATGTGAAGAAGACAAAGGAGATGATTGTGGACTTCAGAAGGAACAAACACACCCATGCCCCACTGAAAATAGGTGGGTCTGCAGTGGAAGTGGTCTCCAGCTACAAATACTTGGGTGTACACATGAATGATAACCTCAGCTGGAGCAACAACACCACCAGCCTGATCAAGAAAGGTCATCAGAGACTCTACTTCCTCAGACGGCTGAGACGAGCTGGTCTGAGCAGCCCAGTCCTCACCTCCTTCTACAGGTGTGCAGTGGAGAGCATCCTGTGCTCCAGCATCAACGTGTGGCATGGAGGCTGCACAGTTGCAGAGAGGAAAGCTCTACAGAGAGTGGTGAAGGCTGCACAGAAGATGTTGGAGTCAGTCTCCCCACCATCACAGACATTTACACCTCCAGATGCAGGAAAAGAGCCACCTGCATCATGAAAGACCTCACTCACCCAGCACACTCACTCTTTGCCCCACTCCCCTCAGGACGGAGGTTGAGGAGCATCAAATGTAGAACCACTAGACTGAGGAACAGCTTCTACCCTGAGGCTGTTAGACTCATGAATAAATAAAAATAAAATAAAAATAAACACTGCAAAATATCACATCATGCTGATGCTGATCTGTTTTCTTGTTGCTGTGTTCATCTGTGACCATCTGCTCATACAGACTCATGTTCGTGCTGCTGTTTATAATGATGTTTTTCCACTA
>JBBPBX010073366.1:0-17841 GCA_038048925.1 Garcialebias charrua | reverse complement strand
ACGTTTTGGAGACGGTGGGGGAGTGGACTTAAAAGGAGGAGGAAGTGACGGCGCTCGCTCTCTCTCTGACTCACCTGGGAGTGCGCACCTGCTGAGAAGGATTTTGGCGTGAGGCCGTTGCCCTGTGGACTGCCTGTGGACTGTGGATTACCTTGAGTTGGGATCGCTGTGGATTAGTAAATTTCTCCTTACCCAGGACTGCAGGGGAGGCACGCTAAAAGGACCTTGAGACTCTGGTGAGATTGTTTCTTTTTATTTCGGCGCGCCGACGCCTGGATGGATTGAGTGGGCGTTTCCTCATCCTGCTTCAAACAAACTTTTTATCTGAGAGAGCATTTGGACTGAAAGTTGGTGCAGTTTGGGTTTTAATTTGGTTTATGGGGTTTGTCTGCAGCTATGTAGATGTTGGGAATGCTGCAGATATGTAAATGGTGGGGGAATGAAGCGTTCGGGTTTGTTTATGTGCACAACTGATTTGTTTGTTTAAATTGGGTATTAAATGTCATCACATGGCTAATATCAATAGATGTTTATGAGAGTTTTCTTGTATGTGGGGTGAATTATTTTTCTGTTTACTGGTTTATGCTTTCTGCTCAACCTTTATACGTTTTAAGCGCCGTCAGCTCCAGGCACTGCCCCTGACTAATTTAGCGTATGTAATAATTAGTCCCCTTTTATCCTAGCGGTGGGGGGCAGGTTGTTATATTTGGTGGCCCGTGTGGGGAGCTAGTGTTCTTGTGGAGTGAGGCTGCTATGTATATTGTTTGGTTGTTTGAAGTAAAGCTAAATTAATTTCGACATAGGCATTTTACTTCATAGCCTCTCAGTTGATTTTGTTTTTCATTTACAAATATTGTAGGCCCAAATTAGTGTCTATAATTTTTTTGGTGTAGAGAAAGTAAGTGGTGGATTGTTGGAATGGTGGCTTAAATGCAAGTTGTTGTTTTTTTTTTGATATTGTGAAGTCAGCATATTTTATATACATGACACCAACACATGTACATATATCATACAAATACTGATTTGTTGCATACAGCATCAGATTTCAGCGCCTGGAGGCCCTTAACTCAAACTATGTCAGCTTCAAATCATTCAGATTCCTCCTCTGAGGAGTCTGCGTCTAATCAGCATTCAGCACCCTTAGGGAAATTCGACCGGCATGTTACAGTCAGGCTACAGCCAGACAATCCTGATGTAACCCACTTATCCTCCATGCTCAGTAGCATGTATCTAGACCCATCAGTGGTTCAAGCAGATGCTGGGATTAACACCGAAACTGAGACATTAGCAGAACAACTCTCGGACCTCCAGCAGAAAGTTGAAGCCTTGGAACAACGCCTCAGAGATGCGATTGACAGCACCCTCCATCGTGAGGAGGGACTCAGGGCTGCTATTGACTCCTCTGCTGTTTTGATAAAGGAATATGTGGAGGACCACCTCCAGAAGTTGGACCAAGAGGTTGTGGCCTGTCTCAAGCGTAGGGATAAACGGTGGTCGGAGGAACTAAATCAAACAGTCCGCAAAGGTGCTCTCCCTTGGGGGCCGTCCACTTATTCAACTCCAGCTGCTCATGGGCCCGTTGGTGGACTGGCTGGGGAGAGAGACGCTAGCCAGGCATCCCATTATGCTGCTGCCAGACCCCCTATTAAGATGGACTTTCCTCAGTTTGGGGAATCCCGCAGCACCTCAGATGTGACTGATTTTATAGAGCAGTGTGAGAACTTCTTAACGCTCAGACCCTTGTCAGATGTGGAGCTCCTAGGCACACTAAACACTGTTCTGAAAGGACCCGCACGCAGCTGGTGGCTGGCGACACGGACAAAAATAAAAGATTGGGATGACTTTAAGGCTGCATTCCTGGAAGCCTTCCTGCCTACCGACTACCATGCTGAAATAGAGGAACAGCTCCGCTCAAACGTTCAAGCACCAAACCAGTGTGTGAGGGACTTTGCTTATGACCATCGAGCCCTGTGCTTAAAGTGGAGTCCGGACATGGCTGAACAAGAAATTGTCCGCAGAATCTTGAGTGCCTGCAACCCCAGACTGGCCAGTGGTCTAAGAGGCATCGTAACCACGGTGGAACAACTCGTGAAAGTGGGGTCGCTGATTGAAAGGGATTGGAGCAACTCCCGGGAATACTGGAATAGAGTACAGCAGGCCCATCCTTCGGACAGATCAAAGAAAACAGGAAGAAAGTCTGAACACAGCCAAGCTCGGGGACATGGAGGAGATGTGGCCATAGTTCAAGCGGTACTGTCCCTGCTGGTGGTTCCTGTAACTATTCGGGGAACTACAGGAGATGCTGTCCTCGACTCTGGATGTACTTATTCCCTCATGAAACAAAGCCTGTGGAAGAGGATAAGAACACCTGGTGAAACCCTGAGTAGAAGTGAAGTACCGAAGTTTGTCATGGCTAATGGACAAGAAAGTCAAGCAGAGGGAAAAACTGTCCTACTACTAGGATTTCATGACATCCACATCACCATCCCTGTGCATGTCATAAAGGATGAACAACTATGTATGCCATTGCTACTTGGGTTGGACTTTATGAATGCCAGTCAGATCGTCCTTAAGCCACATCTCAGGAGTTATGGGCTGCCGGATGGAATGGAATACATATTCAAGGTCAGATCACGAGATGAGCTGTGTTGGAAGGATGCACAGTTATATGTCAATTTTTACCTGGCTGTGGTGGAAGACTCACAGGCTAAAACACCTGCTGTCCCTCTTTTGGAAGACCAGCCTGAAGAGGTGCGGCCGCTGCTGCAGAAGTGGCCCACTGTTTGGACAGAGACTGTTGGAGCCACCGAGATAATTAGCCACCACATTGTGACATCCGACGAGCTTCCTGTGAGACGCCGAGCTTACAGAGTGTCACCCCAAAAACAAGCTGTTATTGAGGCTGAACTGGAAAAAATGCTGCAAAACAACATAATTGAACCATCAACGTCACCATGGGCAGCGCCGGTGGTGTTGGTGCCACGGAAGGACGGCACACCACGCTTTTGTGTGGATTTTCGTGGACTCAATGCAAAGACTCTTCATGATGCATATCCTATGCCACTGGTACACGAGATCCTAGAGTCCCTGCGAGGTGCTCAAATTTTCAGTTCTTTAGATCTCAAGAGTGGCTATTGGCAGGTCGCTATGAGCAAAGAGAGCAAGAAAAAAACAGCCATGATTACTCACAAAGGGTTGTACCAGTTTAAGGTAATGCCTTTCGGCCTGAGGAACGCCGGCGCCACCTTCCAGCGATTAATGGAAACAGTTCTGGGAGAACTAAAAGGAAAAAACTGTTTTGTTTACATCGATGACATCATCGTGTTCTCTAACACCATTGAGCAACATCTGCAAGATCTCGAGGCTGTGTTTAAGAAACTCCATGATGCTCATCTCACCTTAAACATAAAGAAATGTTGTCTGTTTCAGACCAGTCTCAGATTCCTCGGCCATGTGGTCTCTGGAAAAGGAGTGGAGGTAGACCCAAGTAAAATCCAGGCCATCTCTAACTACCCACCTCCTACTGACTTAAAGGGTCTGCAAAGGTTTCTCGGCTTAGTGGGTTGGTACCACAAATTTATACCAAGACTGGCAGACTTGGTTGCTCCCCTAAATAATCTAAAAAAGAAGAATGTACCTTGGGAGTGGTCATCAGAGTGTCAAGCATCATTCGAACACCTCAAAACACTGCTGCAATCTCCACCAGTCCTTGCTCAGCCACAGTCACACCTTGGCTTCCAGGTACATTGTGATGCCAGCGATGTGGGACTGGGAGCTGTTCTGATGCAAACGGTGGAGGGAGAGGAGAAAGCCATTGCATTTGCCTCTAGAGGACTCCGTGGGGCTGAACTCCGTTATTCCACCTCTGAAAAGGAATGCCTAGCGGTTGTATGGGCAGTTGAAAAATGGCGCCACTATCTGGAAGGAGAGATGTTTGATGTGTTTACAGATCATGCTGCACTAGCCTGGGCATTTAACTGCCCAAAGACCTCATCCCGGCTTACTAGATGGACATTAAGGCTGCAAGCATTCACATTTCGGGTGCATTACAAAAGAGGGTGCTGTAACGCTGTCCCTGATGCCCTGTCACGTGCACCACCTGGGCAGGAAGGTACCATCAATGTTGCTATGGCAAAAGACTACTGGATAGATCTCCCTAGCTCACTACAAGATATTGAGAGTGCCCAAAATATTGATTCTCTTTGCGTGGAGCTGGGACAAACCGTCACCCTTCCAAAGCCTGGACGAATACATCACGTTTATCAACAAGGTGTCTTATACCGGGGCGTTCCATCCAAATATGGTGGATTCAACTACCAACTGGTTGTCCCAGCCAATCTGGCAGCAAGTTTCCTCACCTACTACCATAACAGTCCAGTGGGAGGCCACTTGGGAAGGCTTAAAACCCTTCTAAGAATTTTGGAAGTGGCTTGGTGGCCATCTGTAAGGAAGGATGTATGGAGTCATGTCAGGGCCTGCCAAACTTGCCAAAAATACAAGGGCACTAACCAGAAGCCTGCTGGACATCTCGAGTCACCAGACGTTAGTGCACCAGGGGAAATGTTGGGGGTAGACTTCATGGGGCCATTCCCTCCTAGTAAAGCTAGGAACACTGTGTTGATGGTGGTGGTGGACTATTACTCCAAATGGGTGGAACTATTCCCTTTACGAGATGCCAAGACCCCTAAAGTGTGTCACATCCTCAGGAACGACATATTTACCCGCTGGGGGGTGCCTGCATATTTGGTGTCGGATAGAGGACCACAGTTTACCAGCCGCCTGTTAGCCAGTTTGTGCACTTCTTGGGGTGTAGTCCAAAAGCTGACCACTGCTTATCACCCTCAAACCAACCTCACGGAGAGAGTCAATCGGACCCTGAAGACCATGATTGCTTCATTTGTTGGACGTCAACACCAGGATTGGGACAGATGGCTCCCCGAGTTCAGGCTGGCTATAAACTCAGCAGTGCATGAGACCACTGGTGTTTCCCCAGCAATGTTGGCCCTCGGTCGTAAGTTAAAGGATCCTCTGGAGCGTCTCATTCACCAAGCACCTACACCAGACATGCCTACATATCATACATTGCATACACAAACACAAATACAAAAGGAAGTCAACAGACATGTGGGTCTGGCCAAAGCCCGACAAGCTAGGTATTATAATGCACGACGTAGGGATGTACACTTTACAGTCGGTGACCTAGTCTGGGTTAGGGCACACCCTTTGTCCAAAGCTTCGGCTAAGTTCTCTGCGAAACTCGCACCCAAATGGTCAGGGCCTGTGAGGGTAGAGAGGCAGCTTAGTCCTGTTACTTACCGTGTGTCAGGGATGACAGATAATAGTAAAGTTGATACGATCAACGTGGCCGACATGAAACCCTTCTACGGCCCCGATAAGCCGCTGGCTGGGGGGGGGGGAATGTAATGGTCACTGATCAATTTATACAGCGTTAGATTTATTTCCATTTATTTTCATTGGTTTCCTTATCTTGTTATATTATCTACGCTGCAAATATGACCATTTATTATTAATTATTGTCTCCTGCAAGGTAACAAGTGTGTTCCAAATGAAAGTTTGAACTTGTTTATTTGTTTGTGTAAATTTGTTTTGTAATAATACGTTTTGGAGACGGTGGGGGAGTGGACTTAAAAGGAGGAGGAAGTGACGGCGCTCGCTCTCTCTCTGACTCACCTGGGAGTGCGCACCTGCTGAGAAGGATTTTGGCGTGAGGCCGTTGCCCTGTGGACTGCCTGTGGACTGTGGATTACCTTGAGTTGGGATCGCTGTGGATTAGTAAATTTCTCCTTACCCAGGACTGCAGGGGAGGCACGCTAAAAGGACCTTGAGACTCTGGTGAGATTGTTTCTTTTTATTTCGGCGCGCCGACGCCTGGATGGATTGAGTGGGCGTTTCCTCATCCTGCTTCAAACAAACTTTTTATCTGAGAGAGCATTCGGACTGAAAGTTGGTGCAGTTTGGGTTTTGAGTTGGTTTATGGGGTTTGTCTGCAGCTATGTAGATGTTGGGAATGCTGCAGATATGTAAATGGTGGGGGAATGAAGCGTTCGGGTTTGTTTATGTGCACAACTGATTTGTTTGTTTAAATTGGGTATTAAATGTCATCACATGGCTAATATCAATAGATGTTTATGAGAGTTTTCTTGTATGTGGGGTGAATTATTTTTCTGTTTACTGGTTTATGCTTTCTGCTCAACCTTTATAAGTTTTAAGCGCTGTCAGCTCCAGGCACTGCCCCTGACTAATTTAGCGTATGTAATAATTAGTCCCCTTTTATCCTAGCGGTGGGGGGCAGGTTGTTATACCTAGGTGTGAGTGAGAGAGTGGATGGTTGTTTGGTGTGAGTGAGACAGGTCCCTCTTGTAAATGAGTCCCCGTGACTCAATGAGGCTAGCCTGTATAAATAAAGGTTGAATGAATGAAAAAAAAACGTCCAGAGTACCAGACTTAACTTTTTTTTCCTACCTGGATTATAGAACATGCATAAGAATACTACAATAGGCATATTTGAACAAAACTATAACAAAGGTGTGTGTCTGTTTAACGTGTGATTTTTTTATTTTTCAAAACCCTCCAAATTCATTCAACCTTTATTTAGTCAGGTAAATCTTTTGAACCTCATGGGCTCATTTACGAAAGCGACCTGCTAAAACTAAAGAACAATGAACAGCAATGGTAGAATTTCCATAAACAACAAACAAACAAACAATAAACAATAGAACAAAAGAAAGGAAAAAAATAATAATAATATTTTTTTTATTTATTTATTTTTTTAACAAAGTATCAAAAAACTAGCAAAACATTATAAGGTATATGTATAAAATCAAAGACAGGAACAAATCTGCATTGGTTTTTGCCAGGATTCCAACAGATTCTGAAAACCATTTAGAGAAGTCAAGTTAGAGAGCTTCAGATCTTTTTGTAAGATATTCCATGAAGCAGGAGCGGAGTAAATGTTCTCTCTGTGAAGGGGTCAGTTTTAAGTGTTTGTAGTTCATCATAAATATCTGCAAATTTAAATCCTACACTGTATTAAATCATTATTGTAGGAGTGGTGGCGCAGAGGTTAGAGAATGTGGGCCTGTGATCGGAAGATCGCCGGTTCAACTCCCGGTACTGACAACATCAACATGTGGGTGGGAATGGTGAAACACACCTGCTTCCACCCTCATCGCTTCTCTCTGGGCCCTTGAGCAAGGCCCTTAACCCCCACCATCTGTTCCTCCGGGAGCCCTAGATAGCAGCTCTCTGCTTCACACAGAGGACTGTGGTTGCGTCAGGAAGGACATACGGCGTAAAAATAATTATGAAATATAAATGCTGCCTTCTCTATAACAGGCGGTTTGCCTGTATTATTACCAATCATGTGGTTTTTAATGTTCAAGTATTTTTTAGCAACAATAAAGTTTATAAATTGTCATTTATAACGGTGGTAAAACTCCTAAAGGTTGACACTGGAAGGGTGATTTAGCTGTTAATTAACTTTGTCAAATTCGAATGGGTGATATTAAAAATAACTATCACAGGCGGTCCTTTGTTCAGAACAGAATAACTTGAAATTTTTTTCAGCCGTTAAAATTGTTTTGTTGTAGTAATATGTTGGTGTTAATGTACATGTATATGCAGACAGAAGATGGTAGGGGTGTAACGGTACACATGGGTGTACCGAACCGTTTCGGTACGGCACGTTCGGTTCGGTCCACCTGCGTAGCGTTTCAGTTATTTTTTCACTCATTAAATTTTATTAACGGGAGAATATATGTGCCGCGGAACTAAAATTCCTAGGCGTGTTTCAGCACGGCACTATTATCTTGCAGCACGCGTAGCATTTAGCAGCCTAGCCTCTCGTTGCGGTCTCCTGTTTGGGAATGTTATGGCTTTCTTGTTAAAAGACATGAACAAATCTAAAGCTGTGAGTCAACATTGTTTCACGGAGATTGGATCTGCAGCAGACAACATGTCTGACTTGTTAACGCTCTTGAAACGACATCATCTGAACGTGAACATCTTCTACAAGCAAGAAAAGCAGCTTGTTGTAAACACCACTAACAGCAGTAGCATTTAAACAACCTTCATCAGGTAATTCAGATCGGTCCAGAGCAATACCACAAGCTGTAGGAGTTTTTAAAGCTCTGGATCTACGTCTGAAGGTTGTTGATGTGTCGGCTTGAAAGTTATTGAGCCCCGCTACAACATCCATCATTTCAACACGTCAGCCAAAATGTTCAGCACTTTATGAAAAAGCTCAAACTGATATTGTTAATGAGCCCTGGAGCTGATTAAAGCCCTGATGATGATGATGATGACCGAGAGATTCAACCACCTCATAACACTGTTCAAGAAGAGGTATTGTTCTTTTATTATTATTATTATTATTATTATTATTATTATTATTATTATTATTATTATTATCTAATTAACCTTTTTAATTTAAAATTATAATCTTATTAACTTGTTTTTTAAACCTCTTTGTGTTTTATTTCCAGTCTGGGACAGAGATAGCAGCTGACTTCTTCCTCTTCAGGGAAATCCACCAGAGATCACCTGCAGCTAAGAAGTGTGTGATGACTGAACTCTGAACTTTTCCAGGTACCTGTCCCACCTGAGGGAGCAGGTCCAAGAAGAGGTTGTTGTGAGTAATGAGGACAAATACAGCCACACTGCAGCTACTGTTGTTATTGAGATGATTTTCTCCACCGCTGGAGATCTTCACTGTAACTAGATCTGTGCTTTTAGCAGAAAATGTGGACAAGTTGGTCTTTTTAGACAAAAACTTAAAACTTGATTAGTTAGATTGTAAACGGTCTGTTGCTGCTTAATGTTCTGGTTCTGACTGTTATGTATTTATTAAGATTCGTATTATTGTTAGTATAGTTTATTTATTGTAAGAGTGCTGTTTATTTAAAATATCACCCAAATGGGTCGCATTTATTAATTTTTTTACAAAACTATTGTTTACTTGGCATATTTTCAAAATAAACGTTTTGTACGTCTTTATTTTGTCTTTTTTTGTACCAAAAATTAACCGAACCGAAATGTGATTTTAGTGTACTGTTACACCCCTAGAAGATGGTGATTGTGAGGGTAAAATTGTGTGTGTGTGTGTGTGTGTGTGTGTGTGTGTGTGTGTGTGTGTGTGTGTGTGTGTGTCTGTGTCTGTGTGTGTAGTTGAAGTAACATTGTCTTTATTGTACATGTGTTTCAGTGGTTCCTACCTCTGTTTAGAACTGATTAAGAAGAAGCTCCTCAAGACTGAAGGCTTGATATTGACCAGCAGGACCCAGAGCCTCTTATCATAAAGTGGAAGAAAAGACCCTTAGACCAGTCTGGTGGGTGACCAACTTAATATGGAGGAGACCAATATCAGATTTTAGGTCACTACAGTTTTTTTAAAGAGTGAGGAGGATGAAAAAAAATCTACCAGGAACCCAGATTTAAAGACTCACAAAGACAGTTCCAGCTCTTCAAAGACTGACTTTAATGAGGACGATGAACAGGATGGTGAAATGACCAGTCCTGACTCTCTGCTAAAGAACTCATCAGACTCTGAATCAGAACGTGAAGACAGTATGAAAGACTGGAAGGAGAGCAGGGCTCCTGAATCAGAAGTAAAAACTGTCAACAAATCTTTGAGCTGCTCTGAGTGTGGTAAGCAGTATGTCAGTAACCAGACTCTTCAAAGACACATGACAAGTCATTCAGGAGTGAAGTCTTCAAGATGTCTGCTTAATAAGAAATGTGTTGGAAAGAAGAAAAATGTAGAGTCAGGCAGGAAAGTCCAGCAAAGACCAAAATCAATAAGCTGTGATGACTGTGGTAAAATATTTACTTCCAAATCAAATTTAAACTCACACACGAGAGTCCACACAGGAGACGAGCCATTTCCCTGTGAATTTTGTGGACAGAGATTTAGTCATAAGGCAAATTTAAACAAACACATGAGAGTCCACACAGGAGACGAGCCGTTTCCTTGTGATCTTTGTGGACAAAGATTTAGTCATATGTCAAGTTTAAACTCACACATGAGACTCCACACAGGAGACAAACCGTTTCCATGTGAACTTTGTGGACAAAGATTTAGTCATAAGGCAAGTTTAAACTCACACATGAGAGTCCACACAGGAGACAAGCCATTTCCTTGTGAACTTTGTGGACATAGATTTAGTTATAAGACAAATTTAAACACACACATGAGAGTCCACACAGGAGACAAGCCGTTTCCTTGTGATCTTTGTGGACAAAGATTTAGTCATAAGGCAAGTTTAAACTCACACATGAGAGTCCACACAGGAGACAAACCGTTTCCATGTGATCTTTGTGGACAAAGATTTAGTCAGACGACACATTTAAACACACACATCAGAGTTCACACAGGAGACAAGCCGTTTCCTTGTGAACTTTGTGGACATAGATTTAGTTATAAGACAAATTTAAACACACACATGAGAGTCCACACAGGAGACAAGCCGTTTCCTTGTGATCTTTGTGGACAAAGATTTAGTCATAAGGCAAGTTTAAACTCACACATGAGAGTCCACACAGGAGACAAACCGTTTCCATGTGATCTTTGTTGACAAAGATTTAGTCAGACGACACATTTAAACACACACATCAGAGTTCACACAGGAGACAAGCCGTTTCCTTGTGAACTTTGTGGACATAGATTTAGTTATAAGACAAATTTAAACACACACATGAGAGTCCACACAGGAGACAAGCCGTTTCCTTGTGATCTTTGTGGACAAAGATTTAGTCATAAGGCAAGTTTAAACTCACACATGAGAGTCCACACAGGAGACAAACCGTTTCCATGTGATCTTTGTGGACAAAGATTTAGTCAGACGACACATTTAAACACACACATCAGAGTCCACACAGGAGACAAGCCGTTTCCTTGTGATCTTTGTGGACAAAGATTTAGTCATAAGGCAAGTTTAAACTCACACATGAGAGTCCACACAGGAGACAAACCGTTTCCATGTGATCTTTGTGGACAAAGATTTAGTCAGAAGACACATTTAAACAGACACATGAGAGTCCACACAGGAGACAAGCCGTTTCCTTGTGAACTTTGTGGACAAAGATTTAGTCATAAGGCAATTTTAAACAAACACATGAGAGTCCACACAGGAGACAAACCGTTTCCTTGTGAACTTTGTGGACAAAGATTTAGTCATAAGACAAGTTTAAACCACACATGAGAGTCCACACAGGAGACAAACCGTTTCCATGTGAAATTTGTGGACAAAGATTTAGTCAGAAGACACATTTAAACAGACACATGAGAGTCCACACAGGAGACAAACCGTTTCCATGTGAACTTTGTGGACAAAGATTTAGTCAGAAGACAAGTTTAAACAAACACATGAGAGTCCACACAGGAGACAAACCGTTTCCATGTGAACTTTGTGGACAAAGATTTTGTCAGAAGACAAGTTTAAACAAACACATGAGAGTCCACACAGGAGTGGAAACTTTATACCAGAAAATATTAAAATAATTATTATAGGTCATGAGATGCAACTGGTGTTTTAACACCCAAATAAAATTAATTTTGATTTTGTAAAATATATTCTGTAACAATTTTTGAACAAGTTCCTAATCTATGATTTGCTCCTAATTTCTCAAGAATACTTTAAAAACAAACTAATTAAACCTTAGATCATAATTTGGACTATAGATGTTGGTTCTAAAATACTGGTTCAGTGGTTGTGCAATATGTGGAGAGAACCAACCAACCAATCAAATTGTTTTTTCAAACAGTCAGACCCCATGAAATGTTATTCATGTAATTCCTGAGAGAATTGTTATTTAATCAGTTAGTTACTTGGTTAATTAACAGATTTCTCATGCAGATGAACTAATTGTGTTTTAATTAAGGATGGGGCTGATCTGGTATCAGTATTGGCTTCGGCCTCCTATACCAGCATAATTTACCTATCGATACAATCTGCATAGATTTCTGATCCATGTTGAATGTCTATGTCTGCTGAAACATCTCCACAAGTGATTCACTGCCAGCTGCTCTGCAAGGCAGGGAATCAAACTATGGAATGGATTTTCTGAAGGAAATTCATTTCATAGTTTGAAGCCAGCTAAAATGTGAGTAAATACATGAGGACTGAGAGCAGCACTGTGGCTAACGGCTAACCAACTTTTCATCTTAACATGTCCGCTGTGTGGAAGTATTTTACACTAAACACTGCAAGACAGCAACGTGCAATGTCTGCAGAGCCGCTGTACCAAGAGGAGAAAGCTCCGTTGCGACCTACAATACATCAAACTTAAAACACATCTGAAAAAGCACCACATTAAAGAGCACAAGGATTGTTTAACCAGGCACTGTTGTAAAGTTAGTTTTACTTTGGACGTTCGAGCTCCCTGGCTTCAGCGGTGTGTTCCTCTCGTTTAGTCCGAAGCAGGCTGTCTAATGGTACGTCCAGACCAAACGCGTTTTGAGCGGCCAAAAAGCGCGAAACGCCTCAAGCTGGACGCACGGGACCCAGTGGTGTTCAGACCGGAACGAGAAGCTGCGGCGGCGGGGGGGAGGAGCTAGCAGAGCTTAACTTGCTAAACGTGAAAAGTTCACAATTTAAAACTTACCCAATATCCCGACTTCCTCACTGGCACTCCGCCAGGCAAGGTCATTTTTATTTTTCCTCCATACTTGAACACGACTTCGCGGATTACCGTATTCTCTGGCCTATAAGTCGCACCGGAGTATAAGTCGCACCAGTCCAATTATGCCCAATAAAACGAAAAAATCCACGTATAAGTCGCACCGGCCTATAAGTCGCACATCACGGCACAAAACGAGCACGCGCAGCAACAACAGACCTGCATCTCTTTGATCTTTAAAGATAAACACATAAACAATATATTTTTGTTAGCTGACATTACAGAAAAGTGTGTCAAGTCGCAGGGCTTAGAAATGTTGGCAAAAAGGTGCGACTTATAGGCCGGGGAATACGGTATTTCCGTGGCTCACAAACAATACGTCACACAGTTGCGCAACACCCGTCCCCCTCATTACTGCGTCACATAGCTGCTGACTCCCTCTCTCTCCTCCCCGACTCTCCCTGATTGGTTGACAGACGCGTTGAACGGCATTTTCAAGTCGAGCTGTGGAGGCTTCCGCAGGCTCATGTGCACGGAAAACGCTCAACACGCATGTGACGCGACGCCCGACCCCTAGACGCGCCTGGAGACGCGTTCACCATTGACTTTGCATGTAAACCGCACACTCCTGCAGCTCAAAACGCGTTCGGTCTGGACGTACCATAATATCCGTCAGCTGCGCTCAAGGCTGGGTTATACTCTGCAAGACGCCCTGTCGCACGTCTTTTACCCCCCCCATTGAGTGAGCAAACATTGCGCAACTTTTGGCCGCACTCCTGCTGCGATCCCCCAGTGACAGCCCGTCTTGTACATGGCCCCCAAGCAGAACTCCGAGACGCCGATGATGCGGCTCGCAGCGTGTGATTGGTTCAAAGTTTGTGGGTGTTTTTTGTTTTGCTTTGACAGACATGGATAGTCTTGAAGAGAAACTTGTATGTGTGCGCACGTGCACGCAAACCGTGCGCCTCAGCACACTTTGCGCATTGCACCCAACACACACACACACAAATACATATATATATATATATATTTACGCACACGCGCGCATACACAAAAGCATGTGCGCGCCTGCACGCAGCCTTTAAAACAAAGCAAATTCCACTGTGAAGCAACTAGCCATGGTGATCTAGTGGTAACGCGCTGCGCTGCCACTCCAAGGACGTGAGTTCAAATCTCACGGTTGACTTTTTTTTTTTATATATAATACGGTTATACGGGTACAGCGTGCAAAACTGTAACTAAAGCCTATTTTTATTTTACAGAAGAGAGCCATAAGAATTCATCCATCCATTTTTTTCCGCTTATCCGGGGTCGGGTCGCGGGGGTAGCAGCCTAAGTAGGGAGGCCCAGACTTCCCTCTCCCCAGCCACTTGGAGCAGCTCCTCTGGGGGAATCCCAAGGCGTTCCCAGGCCAGCCGAGAAACATAGTCCCTCCAGCGTGTCCTGGGTCTTCCTCTGGGTCTCCTCCCGGTGGGACATGCCCGGAACACCTCACCAGGGAGGCGTCCAGGAGGCATCCTAACCAGATGCCCGAGCCACCTCAACTGGCTCCTCTCGATGTGGAGAAGCAGCGGCTCTACTCCGAGTCCCTCCCGGATGACTGAGCTTCTCACCCTATCTCTAAGGGAGAGTCCAGCCACCCTGCGGAGAAAACTCATTTCAGCCGCTTGTATCCGAGATCTTGTTCTTTCGGTCATAACCCAAAGCTCATGACCATAGATGAGGGTGGGAACGTAGATCGATCGGTAAATTGAGAGCTTTGCCTTTTGACTCAGCTCTCTCTTCACCACGACAGACCGGTACAGCGCCCGCTTCACTGCGGACGCTGCACCTATCCGCCTATCGATCTCACGCTCCAGTTTTCCCTCATTCGTGAACAAGATCCCGAGATACTTAAACTCCTCCACTTGGGGCAGGACCTCCTCCCCGACCCGGAGAGGGCATGCTACCCTTTTCCGGCTCAAGACCATGGCCTCGGATTTGGAGGAACTGATCCTCATCCCGGCCGCATCACACTCGGCTGCAAACCGCTCCAGTGAAAGTTGTAAATCACGAACTGATGAAGCCAGTAGGACCACATCATCTGCAAAAAACAGAGAAGCGATTCTAAGGCCACCAAAACGGATCCTCTCAACACCTTGGCTGCGCCTAGAAATTCTGTCCATAAAAGTTATGAACAGAATCGGTGACAAAGGGCAACCTTGGCGGAGTCCAACTCTCACCGGAAACGAGCCTGACTTACTGCCAGCGATGCGGACCAAGCTCTGACACCGGTCGTACAGGGACCTAACAGCCCATATCAATGGGCCTGGTACCCCATACTCCCGGAGTACCCCCCACAGAACCCCCCGAGGGACGCGGTCGAATGCCTTTTCCAAGTCCACAAAGCACATGTAAACTGGTTGGGCAAACTCCCACGCACCCTCCAGGACCCTGTTGAGGGTGTAGAGCTGGTCCAGTGTTCCACGACCAGCACGAAAACCACACTGCTCCTCCTGAATCCGAGGTTCGACTATCCGACGGACCCTCCTCTCCAGAACCCCTGAATAGACCTTACCAGGGAGGCTTAAGAGTGTGATCCCCCTATAGTTGGAACACACCCTACGGTCCCCCTTTTTGAATAGGGGAACCACCACCCCAGTCTGCCAATCCAAGGGAACTGCCCCCGATGTCCACGCGATATTGCAGAGTCGCGTAAGCCAACACAACCCCACAACATCCAGAGCCCTAAGGAACTCAGGACGAATCTCATCCACCCCCGGAGCCCTGCCACCGCGGAGCTTTTTTTTTTTTTTTTTTTTAATTTTATTTTAAGTTTTCAAAATTAAGAACATACATATATACAGACACACAAACAGAACCCAGATGCACAAACCAAAATATGAAACATTACAATTAACACATGGTGTACACACGCACTACACATATTCATGAGCATATACATAAACACATTAAAGGGCGGCTGGTGGGAGAGACCATGAAAAAGATTAGTCAGTTTAGTCTGGTCGTCAAAAACTGATCCAGGAAGGGATTCCAGTAGCGCAGGAAAGTGTCTGTCGCACCTATCCGAAGTCTTTCCAACTGTATCACTGACATCATGTCCGTAATCCACTGATGGAATGACGGAGGAACTGAAGATTTCCAGTTTATTAAGATTAGTCTCTTAGCAACAATGAGTCCCAGTTCCAGTGGTTGTCGCATTACAGCGGGTATGGTCCCCGGCACCCGGGGGCATCCGAAGATTATAAGTCCTGGTTCAGGTTGCAAAAGAACACTATATGCCTTAGAGTACCAATCAAATATTTTTGACCATAAACCGGTTAAGGACGGACAGGACCAAAAGGCATGAGACAATGTGCCCTCAGATATGTTACACCTGTCACATATTGGGGAAACAGAGGGGTATATCTTGTGTAACCTGACCTTTGAGTAGTGTAATCGATATGTGATTTTAAACTGAATTAGCTGATGTCTGCTGTTTATCGAACAAGAACTGATTTTTGAAAGGCATCTATTCCACCATGATTCAGGGATTGTTATCCCTAGCTCTTTTCCCCAGGCCTCCCTTATTTTTGTGGTACATGCCACGTTGCAGTCCCCAAATAGATGCATTATTTTTGTAATAAGATGTAGTGAATCAGGAGGGCTCGTAATGATCTCAAATATGCCATGCTCAAGCGCAAGAATGTCATAGTTTTGGATAGATGACTTTATATAATGCCTGGCCTGCAAATAACGGAAGAAGTGTGAGTGGGGCAAATTATATTTTTCTTTTAGTAAACTGAATGATGCAAATTTGTTATCAATATACATGTCCTTAATTAACACCAGCCCCTTTTCCTTCCAGTCATGATAAACTTTATCGTGCCAGGGAGGCAGAAAACTATGATTAAAACATAATGGCGTCTGTACGGACGTCTTTGGTAGTGCAAGGAAACTCCTGATCTGGTTTAGAATTCTTATTTCGTGTTTTAACACAAAGCTCAAGTTTCGGTAGGCTTCAGACTTTTCAAGGTAGGCAAACAATAGAGCTGGCAAGGACGAGTTATTTACCAGTTTAGATTCCATCTTGACCCACAGCGGAGCAGTAGTTGCCGGGTTGTCAGCGAGCTCATACTGCCAGAACATTAGTGCTCTGATGTTGGCAGCCCAATAGTAATGTTTAAATACAGGTAGTCCCAGCCCTCCCTTCCCCCTTAGCCCTTGCAGGTGCACTCTAGAAATTCTAGCATTTTTCCCATTCCATATATAGGAATGAATGATTGAGTCTAGTTCTTTAAAGAAGGCTGCTGTAAGATAGATAGGAAGGTTTTGACATAAGTATAGGAACCTAGGTAGGGAAATCATTTTAAGTGAGTTGATGCGTCCAATCATTGACAGAGGCAAAGTTTTCCAGTATTCGATGTTTAGTTTTAATCCGGATATAAACTTTGTAAAATTTAGTTTAAATATATGTTTTGGGTCTTTGGGCACAATGACGCCTAGATAGGTAAGATGGTTTTCAACTACTTTGAATGGGACATTTTGTAAAAATCCTAATGGGTATGTGTTGGAAAGAGGCATTAACTCGCTCTTTGACCAGTTGATTGAGTATCCAGAGATCTTACTAAAAGATGTAATCAGGTCGAGGAGGAATGGGACCGATTTCACCGTGTCATGTAAATATAATATCACATCGTCGGCGTACAGACTGATTGTTGTTTCAACGCCGGCGACATGAAGGCCTTCAATATGCGGATGTGCCCTAATTGCCACAGCAAGTGGCTCCAAAGCAATAGCGAAAAGCGCTGGTGACAGTGGGCAGCCCTGCTGAACTGAGCGCTGCAAGTGAAATGGGGCTGATCGATTACTGTTTGTCAGGATGGAGCACATAGGTTCTAGATAAATCAGTTTTACCCATGAGATGAAGGTCTCGCCAAAACCAAATCTGCGCAGTGATTCGAACATATATGGCCATTCAACTTGGTCAAAGGCTTTATGTGCATCAAGGGCCAGAATAGAAGCTTTAGTATTTTTGTGGTCAAGATATATAGTATTAAGTAATCGTCTTACATTGAAAAAAGACATTCTGCCGGGGATGAACCCAGTCTGATCAGGATGGATGATAGATGCTAAACATTTATTCAGTCTAGTGGCCAAGATTTTAGTGATTATCTTGCGGTCAACGTTTTGCAGTGCAATTGGTCGAAAGCTGGCAGGATCAGT
>JBBPBX010073364.1:0-17843 GCA_038048925.1 Garcialebias charrua | reverse complement strand
TGAGCTTTGGGTTATGACCGAAAGAACAAGATCTCGGATACAAGCGGCTGAAATGAGTTTTCTCCGCAGGGTGTCTGGACTCTCCCTTAGAGATAGGGTGAGAAGCTCAGTCATCCGGGAGGGACTCGGAGTAGAGCCGCTGCTTCTCCACATCGAGAGGAGCCAGTTGAGGTGGCTCGGGCATCTGGTTAGGATGCCTCCTGGACGCCTCCCTGGTGAGGTGTTCCGGGCATGTCCCACCGGGAGGAGACCCAGAGGAAGACCCAGGATACGCTGGAGGGACTATGTTTCTCGGCTGGCCTGGGAACGCCTTGGGATTCCCCCAGAGGAGCTGCTCCAAGTGGCTGGGGAGAGGGAAGTCTGGGCCTCCCTACTTAGGCTGCTACCCCCGCGACCCGACCCCGGATAAGCGGAAGAAGATGGATGAAATACAGTACATTGCAGTCTGCAGCACGCTTTCTGAGTGGGATGAACACAAGGTTTTTCCTATAAGCTTGGTCCACCAGAACTACGTATGCCATTTAAAGCCTGATATGTTGACCAGCAACACCTCCAAGTTTGCCAAGCTGTCCTGTCCAAGCCCTTTGCCCGTGGTGATGTATGTAAAACTTTCAGGAAGAAATTTTTGGCAATTTTCATGTTATGCCAAACAATTTTTCCTCCCTCAATTTCATACTGGCTGAGCTAGTGGGAATGGGATTTTTTCTATTTGTTTTGCTGTTGAGCAAGACATAGGAGGTAACATCACCATTCATTGTCCACACTTCACAAAAACGTACGTGAGAGATAGGCAACAAGTATTGACTATGACTTTATGTTGAAGTTGCAATTTTTGTATAAAAAGATTCTTACAGAAGAAAATATATATACAGCATATACATATTATTTTATTTATTTATTTGGGTCAAACATTGAAAAGAATAATGAACAATGTTATACATTATGAAGCTATAATGTGTTGTGACTGATTCATCCACTACAAGATCAAATGTTTTTCAGTATTTGTAAAAATGGACAGTCATAGCCATTTTTGTGTTCGATATGGTCAATCATCTGTGGCAGCCATCTTAAATGGGGCTGACGTCAAAGGTTTTTCAGTTGTAGGTGTACATCCATGGATAAGAGTTTCATTAAAATTTGTTCAGTCAATTATGATTTGTTTTATTTATGTATTAACCTTTATTTAACCAGCAAATCCCATTGAGATCACAGATCTCTTTTGCAAGGGAGGCCTGGGCCTGAAGGCAGCGTACATGCATGTTTTTTGGTCTGTGGAAGGAAACCGGAGTACCCGGAGAAAACCCACGCAAGCACGAGAAGAACATGCGAACTCCACACAGAAAGACAGAGTCAGAGTCAGAGTCAGAGAGAATTTATTGTCATTTGCACCGCATGTAGTACATGTGTTGAAAACGAGATTATGTACACAGGGTCCCAGTTACATCCAACAACAAATGCAAGAGAAAAACAATAATAACATCTAGGATTAACTAAGAGAGACATCAGCTAGTAATACACTAAGCCCTAATGTAGTAGAAAAACATCATTATAAACAGCAGCACGAACATGAGCAGATGGTCACAGATGAACGCAGCAACAAGAAACAGATCAGTATCAGTATGATGTGACATTTTGCAGTGTTTATTCTTATTATTTATTTATTCATGAGTCTGACAGCCTCAGGGTAGAAGCTGTTTCTCAGTCTAGTGGTTCTACATTTGATGCTCCTCAACCTCCGTCCCGAGGGGAGTGGTGCAAAGAGTGAGTGTGCTGGGTGAGTGAGGTCTTTCATGATGCAGGTGGCTCTTTTTCTGCATCTGGAGGTGTAAATGTCTGTGATGGTGGGGAGACTGACTCCCACAGACTTCTGTGCAGCCTTCACCACTCTCTGCAGAGCTTTTCTCTCTGCAACTGTGCAGCCTCCATGCCACACGTTGATGCTGGAGCACAGGACGCTCTCCACTGCACACCTGTAGAACGAGGTGAGGACTGGGCTTCTCAGACCGGCTCGTCTCAGCCGTCTGAGGAAGTAGAGTCTCTGATGACCTTCTTAGACCCCGTCTAACCGGGGATTGAACCCAGGACTTTCTTGCTGTGAGGCAACAGTGCTAACCACTGATCCATCATGCAGCCATTTTGCTAATGAACAGACAAAAAAAAAACCACAACAGCACACAGACAAAAACATTATTGGTGCTTTGCCTCAACAGCAGGTGATAGTACAAGCGATAATTACTTTTTTTTTTTAATAAAAACTCAGCATTAACTAAAGCTAGTGTTGTATTTTGCAGTTTATCTTTAACTTAAACAGAACAAGTCTGCCATTGCCCAAGGCTTACTGAATTCCCTCCACAGGAAGAAAAGCCTAACTGACAATTTCACACTTCCTCCTTCCCTCTCTGTTACTGTATTCATTTCCCATCATTAATCCGTAATTGGTCTTAACTATATTACATCTTTTTTACGAGAATTACTTACATATTTCTTATCCTTTCCCCATAAGCAGCATGTTGCTGTGTTTAGAGTGCCCTTTTGCAGCCAGTTTTTGAGAAGCCCTGAATTGGTTGCATAATTATTGTTACATAACTGAATGAATTAGACAATATGTTTAAATCCAGGGCATGGATTGGTAACAGGCAAGGTGTTCCAAGTTAGTATGTCACAGAATAGAGATGAGGGCTTGTGCATAAACTCGTGTTTACGTGTGTATACTGTATATAATTTTTTGTTAGGACCTTTTCCATTATCATCTTCCATGACCAGGCTTGGTCCTATGTAAAGTAATCTAAAAAAGTTAAGTCTGGTCCTCTGAACATTCAAAAAACAAAACAAAAAAAATTGAAGAAACGTTTCGTTTTTCATCCGAAAGATTTCTTCAGTCTGAAGAGCTGTATTCAGCTCAGTCTGTAAATAGCACCTTCTCATACTGGATTAACCAGTTTGCTGCTGACAGCCAAAACCAGCTGCTCACATGATTAAGGAGGACCATCAGCCTAACAATGGATCGTTAGCACCCTATGGTTGCTTGCTGTTCACAAGGGGCTGAGTGACACTAGCAATAACAGCATTGTAAGGGGGGGACGCTGGCGAACGCCTGGTGGTCGGGCTTTTACCCATGGAGCTCGGTTGGGCACAGTCTGAAGATGAGATGTGGGTCCCCCTTCCCATGGGCTCACCACCTGTGGAAGGGGCCAAAGGGGTCGGGTGCAATGTGGGTTGGGTGGTGGCCGAGGGAGGGGACCTTGACGGCCTGATCCTCGGCTACAGAAGCTGGCAATTGGGACGTGGAATGTCCTCTCTGGTGGGGAAAGAGCCTGAGCTGGTGTGTGAGGTTGAGAGGTTCCAACTAGAAATAGTCGGACTCACCTCAACGCATGGCACTGGCTCTGGAACCAGTTTCCTTGAGAGGGGTTGGACACTCTTCCACTCTGGAGTTGCCCCTAGAGGCGCAGAGCAGGAGTGGGCATACTTGTTGCCCCCCATCTTGGTACCTATACATTGGGGTTTACCCCGGTGAACGAGAGGGTAGCCTCCCTCCGCCTACGTGTCGGGGTACGGGTCCTGACTGTTGTCTGTGCTTATGTGCCAAATGGCAGTTCAGATTACCCACACTTTTTGGAGTCCTGGGGGGGAGGGGTACTGAAGAGTGGGCCTCTTAGGGATTCCCTTGTTCTGCTGAGGGGCTTCAACGCTCACATGGGCAATGACAGTGAGACCTGGAGAGGTGTGGTTGGGAGGAACGAACCACTGATCTGAACCCGAGTGGTGTTCTGTTGTTGGACTTCTGTGCTTGTCGTGGATTGTCCATAACAAACACCATGTTCAAGCATAAAGGGTGTCCATATGTGCACTTGGCACCAAGACACCCTTGGCCGCAGTTCAACAATCAACTTTTTTGTCATCTCATCTGATCTACGGCCGCATGTCTTGGACACTCGGGTGAAGAGAGGGGCAGAGCTGTCCACTGACCACTAACTGGTGGTGAGTTGGCTCTGATGGTGGGGGAGGATGCCGGTCAGGTCCAAACTTATTGTGAGACTTTGTTGGTAACATCTGGTAGAGTCTGCTGTGAAACGCAGCTTTAACTCCCACCTCCAGGAGAGATTCAAACACATTCCGGGGGAGGTGGGGGACATGGAGTCTGAGTGGGCCATGTTTTGCACCTCTATTGTCGAGGCGACTTGTAAGGTTGTCATGCCTGTTGTGGCAGTAACCCTCGAACCCCGTGGTGAAAACTGGTGGTGAGGGATGCTGTCAAGCTGACGAAGGAGTCTTATCAGGCCTTTTTGTACTGTGGGACCCCGAAAGCAGCTGATGTGTATCTGCAGTCCAAGCGGCATGTAGCTCAGGTGGTCGCTGAGGCAAAAACTTGGGCATGAGAGGAGTCCGGAGAGGTTATAGAGAATGACTTTTGTATGGCTTCGAGACGATTCGGGTCCACCATCTGGTTTCTTATGGAGGAAAAGCATACGCCACCAATACTGTTTATAGTAGAGGTGATGTGCTGTTTACCTCAACTCGGGATGCCGTGGGTTGGTGGGCAGAGTACTTTGAAGACCTCCTCAATCCCACCAGCACGTCTTCCACTGAGGAAGCGGATCCTGAGAACTTTGGGTCGGGCTCTCCAATCTCTGGTGCCGAGGTCACCGAGGTTTTTAAAAAGCTCCTCAGTGGCAGGGCTCCAGGGGAGGATGAGATTCGCCCAGAGTTACTTAAGGCTCTGGATGTTGTAGGGTTGTGTTGGCTTACACGACTCTGCCATATTGCGTGGGCATCGGGGGCAGTTCCACTGGATTGGCAGACCGAGGTTGTGGTCCCCCTATTGAAAAAAGGGGACCATAGAGTGTGTTCCAACTAGGGGGATCACACCCTTAAGCCTCCCTGGTAAGGTCTATTCAAGGGTTCTGGAGAGGGGGGGTCCGTCAGATAGTCAAACCTCAGATTCAGGAGGAGCAGTGTGGTTTTCATGCTGGTCGTGGAACACTGGACCAGCTATACACCCTCAGCAGGATCCTGGAGGGTGCATGGGAGTTTGCCCAACCAGTCTACATGTGCTTTGTGGACTTGGAGAAGGTGTTGACCACGGCCCTCGAGGAACCCTGTGAGAGGTACTCCGGGAGTATGGGGTACCAGGCCTTTTGATACGGGCTGTTAGGTCCCTGTATGACCTGTGTCAGAGCTTGGTCTGCATAGCCAGCAGTGTCGGGCTCGTTCCCGGTGAGAGTTGGACTCTGCCAAGGTTGCCCTTTGTCACAGATTTTGTTCATAACTTTTATGGATAGAATTTTTAGGCACAGCCAAGGTGTTGAGGGGATCCATTTTGGTGACCTTAGGATTGCATCTCTGCTTTTTGCAGATGATGTGGTCTTATTGGCTTCATCAGTTCGTGATCTACAATTTTCAATGGAGCGGTTCACAACCGAGTGTGACGCAGCCGGGATGAGGATCAGTTCCTCTAAATCCGAGTCGATAGTCTTGATTCAGAAAAGGGTAGAGTGCCCTCTCCAGATCGGGGAGGAGGTCCTGCCCCAGTGGTGTAGTCTACGTGATCAGAGTCAGAGTCAGAGTCAGAGAGTCAGAGTCAGAGTCAGTCAGAGTCAGAGTCAGAGTCAGAGAGAATTTATTGTCATTTGCACCGCATGTAGTACATGTGTTGAAAACGAGATTATGTACACGGGGTCCCAGTTACATCCAACAACAAATGCAAGAGAAAAACAATAATAACATCTAGGATTAACTAAGAGAGACATCAGCTAGTAATACACTAAGCCCTAATGTAGTAGAAAAACATCATTATAAACAGCAGCACGAACATGAGCAGATGGTCACAGATGAACGCAGATAGTCACAGATGAACGCAGCAACAAGAAACAGATCAGTATCAACATGATGTGACATTTTGCAGTGTTTATTCTTATTATTTATTTATTCATGAGTCTGACAGCCTCAGGGTAGAAGCTGTTCCTCAGTCTAGTGGTTCTACATTTGATGCTCCTCAACCTCCGTCCCGAGGGGAGTGGTATATACGCAGGTATACGCCGTATACCCACTAGAAAAGCTTGGGGATTTCCGTATAACCACTTAAATGTGCCCAATGATACGTAACGTGACAACAAACACGCGTTGCATAAAGATAAATTATGTTCGCTGCTCATAAGGACTCTTCACTGCGCCGCAACTCTCGCGGTTGCCATAGTTTCGTGTTCCTCTGTTGTACGTGAGGCTCACAGCCATTGGCTGAGCTGAGCTCACTACCATAGTTCTCTGCTCTGTGATTGGTTTCTTAAGAAGCTCCTTTATGATTGGCTGCTCGGGATGCAGGGGACAGACGGTGACACCGGTGTAGGTAGAGCATTTTCGCTAACGACGACAGACTCAAAATGAAAAGGAAACAAGCTACACTTTTTGAATGTTTTTATAAACCAGCTGAACCCGAAGCTACAGAGACAACATTAGAAGAACCTACCAGTTCGACGGCCGAAACCAGCCATAATGAGGTTGATATCTGCATTTCCCCAGGTAAGTGTTGGCTAGTACAAGTTAGCTGAAGCTAGCTCAAGCAGCAAGTAACTGCATGTTTTTATCGACCTTTTCTGATGCCAAACTCCAAAATGCGCATCAAGAAACCTTGATGGAAACACGGTTACTGTCCAGAATTTTACAGTAACATTTCATATAAATAAATATGTGAATATAAAAATGATTTGTTTGTGACAAAGTCTGTCACTCCAATAATCAACAAAATGCTATGCTTTTTACTCTGTTTTAAAACTCCTTGTTTCATTTTTAGATCCAAATTGGCCAGCCTTGTGGAGTGAAAGTCAGGCTCGGGAATTTAAAAACAGACATCCCTGGTTGGAATGGAGGAACAAAAAATTAGGTAAATATAAAAAAATATGGGAACCAATTTGTATATAAGGTTTAATTGATATATTTCCAACATTAACATATTATGACTTGATAATTTTAAAATAGTCTGATAATCATATCTTTCAAAAGTTTAGTACAGTATATTACATGAGAAATTATATATATGTGTGTGTGTGTGTGTGTGTGTGTGATCATTTCATTTTCACGTTTTAGTTGGTCATAATGCAAAAGTGTATGCAAGTAATAATGAAAGGTAATAATGAATGTAATTGTCGACACATGCTTACAGTCTAGTGAATCAGTAGATTCTAGTATTATTACTGGTATCAGGAAATATTAAAAAATATACAATTATGACAATTTTTATTTACTTCCTGCAGGATGTGCTGTTTGCAGTACCATAACGTCAACTGGTGTCCTGACTGAAAAGAGGGTCTCCATATCGGAGGAGTGGGCCTCCTTCAAGATCCAGTCATCAGGCTCAGGTTTGTTGTGCATTTATTAAAATGTAAGCATCACAGACATTTTGCAATGTTAAATATGCTTAAAATTCAAAATAAATTGTCAATTACATTGCACTACATTGCATTTTTGTCTCTAAATGTCCTGATTCATCTCAGTAATCTAGGTAGAAAAAGGAAAAATTAAGTACCGGTAGGTCCTCCGGACAGGTTTTTGTCTCTAAGCACAGTATACCCACTACAAAAATGTAGACTACACCACTGTCCTGCCCCAAGTGGAGGAGTTATAGTATCTTGGGGTCTTGTTCATGAATGAGGGGAAAATGGAGCGAGAGATCGATAGGTGGAGAGGTGCGGCGTCTGCAGTGAAGCAGGTGCTGTACTGTTCTGTCATGGTGAAGAGAGCTGAGTCAAAAGGCAAAGCTCTCAATTTACCAGTCGATCCACGTTCCTACTCTCATCTATGGTCATGAGCTTTGCGTTGTGACCAAAAGAACGAGATCTCAGATACAAGCTGCCAAAATGAGTTTTCTCTGCAGGGTGTCTGGGCTCTCCCTTAGAGATAGGGTGAGAAGCTCGGTCATCCGGGAGGGACTTAGAGTAGATCCGCTGCTTCTCCACATCACAAGGAGCCAGTTGAGGTGTCTCAGGCATCTGGTTAGGATGCCTTCTGGGCACCTCCGTAGTGAAATGTTCCAGACACATCCCACCAGGTGAAGACCCAAGGGAAGACTCAGGACACGCTGTAGGGACTGTGTTTCTCGGCTGGCCTGTGAATGCCTTGGGATTCCCCCAGAGGAGCTTGCCCAAGTGGCTGGGGAGAGGGAAGCCTGGGCCTCCCTACTTAAACTGCTACCTCCGCGACCCGACCCCAGATAAGCGGAAGAAAATGGATGGATGGATAGATGAATGGATGTTTTAAAAATGTTCTGAGGGAGATGTACATCACAGATTCAATGTGCATAGCTCTATGTCAATGCAGCTGAGTTCAGAGCTAAACATCTTTTCGTTTCTTTATTCTTGCTTCATTTTTGATTCTGAAAGTTCACGTTTTCACCAGACATGGCTGGCTCTATTAGTGATTTATGAATGGCAGTGGTGGGCCTCCGACCGCTAGGTAGCGCTGTTGCGCTAATCCGCTTATAACGTTGCTAAATAATCTGTTAGTTTTACAGCGGATTAACTAACTTTTATAATTCATACGCGGATTTGCGCTATTTTTATTTAAAATGCAGTACCGCTAATAACTAATTATCTATCAGTAAAACCGAAAAAACTTATTTAGAGGCCCGGACGACTGTCAGCGCCGGATGTGGTCCGTTACGAAAAAGCGTCCCCTCAGTCTCTTTACTAGAGCGAGCGCTCTCAGTTAGCAGCCAGTGTGTTACTCTGCAGCCTTATTGCTTGTTTTCGAAGAGTCAGACAAAGAGTTTTTAACATGGAATGAACTTATGGATGTTTCTCAGCGGCCTATGCGACGCGTCTGGATTTTTAAAAAAAGTATTTCTCCACTGCCCTCTTCAAAATGGCGGCCGCGACGGCCACAGAAGATCCATGAAAACACGGTAAAAACAATTATTTCTTTGCTGAGAAAAATATATTTCTTATCTGACTTTATAGCACAAGGTTTTTCTGAGCTTAACCGGTTCAAATGGTCAAATCTGCTGGATTAAAAAAATTATTTTGCCAGTTGCCCTCTTCAAAATGGCGGTTAGCGTGTTAGCATTAGCTTCCGCTAGCATTGGTAATACATAAGTGCTTTTGAAATTGTGGACCTAAATAAATCAATAAGTGCTTTAGAAATAGCGGAACTAATTTTTGGTTTAGCGCTTCCCAGCACTGATGAATGGTAAATGGTAAATGGAGCTTATTTATATAGCGCTTTCTAGCCCCCTGTGAGGAGCCCCAAAGCGCTTTACAATACCAGCCATCCACCCATTCATACACACATTCATACACCGGTAGTGGTAGCCTGCCTTGCAAGGCGCCATCCAGACCTACCGGGAGCAACTCGGGGTTAAGTGTCTTGCCCAGGGACACAACGACACATGGTGGGCGGATGCGGGATTCGAACCTCCAACCTTCCGATCGGGGGTCGACTGCCATTACCACTGTGCCACAGTCGCCCTCAAAGGTCAAAGGTAGTTTACAGATCGACTTGTCCTTGTGGTAATTTTGAATAACTATTTTGTAAAAGCAACTTTAAATGTAAGGAAAGGATTTTCGTCATCATGGGACATCTCGGAGTACAGCTGCTAATCCTCATTATCATTATCATTTGAGGTGATTCAGTTAACTGATTATAATACATTCTTTCTTAGGTTTTCTGGGCATATCCCACTGAGAGAGAGAAAAACTTACTGGAGGGTTCTTATGTTCTCTCAGGTGTAGGATCTTGCTGGAGAGCATCGCTAGGGAGAGGGAGACATTACCACCAGACAACACCACCAGCCTGATCAAGAAAGGTCATCAGAGACTCTACTTCCTCAGACGGCTGAGACGAGCTGGTCTGAGCAGCCCAGTCCTCACCTCCTTCTACAGGTGTGCAGTGGAGAGCATCCTGTGCTCCAGCATCAATGTGTGGCATGGAGGCTGCACAGTTGCAGAGAGGAAAGCTCTACAGAGAGTGGTGAAGGCTGCACAGAAGTCTGTTGGAGTCAGTCTCCCCACCATCACAGACATTTACACCTCCAGATGCAGGAAAAGAGCCACTTGCATCATGAAAGACCCCACTCACCCAGCACACTCACTCTTTGCCCCACTCCCCTCAGGACGGAGGTTGAGGAGCATCAAATGTAGAACCACTAGACTGAGGAACAGCTTCTACCCTGAGGCTGTTAGACTCATGAATAAATAATCAATATGAATAAACACTGCAAAATATCACATCATGCTGATGCTGATCTGGTTTCTTGTTGCTGTGTTCATCTGTGACCATCTGCTCATACAGACTCGTGTTCGTGCTGCTGTTTATAATGATGTTTTTCTACTACATTAGGGCTTAGTGTATTACTAGTTGATGTTTTTCTTAGTTAATCCTAGATGTTATTACTGTTTTTCTCTTGCATTTGTTGTTGGATGTACCCTGTGTACATAATCTCGTTTTCATCACATGTACCACATGCGGTGCAAATGACAATAAAGACTCTCTGACTCTGACTCTGACTCTGATTTGTGTTTCCTGGACCAATTTTCCCTGATGTAACCTCAGACAAGTGGAAGAAAATGAATAGATGAAATTTAAGTTTAGGGCTAAGGTTAAGGGTTAAGTTACAGAAAGAAACAGAAGTGACTACAAAGTTATGATAAGGATAAAACCACAAATGTGTCTGCATGTTTGTGTGTGTGTGTGTGTGTGTGTGTGTGCGCGTGTGTGTGTGTGTGTGTGTATGTGTGTGTGTGTGTGTGTGTGTGTGTGTGTGTGTGTAAGAGAGAATAAATATTAAATGGGGGTGAAAATCAGCAAATAATACTTGTGTGTAGGAGCAGATGCGTAGGCATGGTGTGGCATCATGAGTCATCACAACTGATGGACATGTAGTTTGAATATGAGGAGTTCACTCCCTCCCTCCTGGAAATCTACAGTATTTGTGAAACTTTTTCTTGTAAACTATTGAATTGCAAAGATCCATGACCCCCACTGATTGTCTGTTAATATGCCAAAAATGTTGCAATACCTACTGTTGCATGTATGTTAATTTTACCCTGGTAATTATCACATAAGACCTTTGTTTGAAACTTTGCCAAAACCTACTGGAGTCAATTCGGTCGGTTATCAGAATATGAATTACAGTTTGCATGAATTGTAGTCTTTGAGATGAGTGCTTTTCTGGATTGGAATTGAACAATGAATTTGAATAAACCTGAATGTTTTTGGTGAAATATATCCAAGTGGGTAGGAGTTAAACTGTGTTTAAGAACAGTAGTAAATTTTGTTTTCTTGTCCGAGGTGGTGCAGAAAGTTGGATCCTGTCGAGTGGAGGATGCATTTATATTCAGCACCACGCGCAATGGCCAGGAGAGCTGGGGGTGGCCAGTAGTGGCCTTTGACTACAGTTCTTCAAATGCTACGAGTGGCCATTTTATACACACAAATATGGTGTCTGTGTAAATGGAGATGGTCAGTGTAGATGTGGTGGCCATCTTGGATTTTGATGTGGCACCTTAGTTTTTGAGAGGAAACTTTCTTACACCTAGATGCAGCCATTTACTCCCAAAAAGTTGTCCTGTTGCTTATTTATTGAGTTATCCAGCTCACAAGATTTATGAATATATGATGGTGGCTATCTTGAATTTTGACCTGGTGTTACAGGTCCTGGCTGGTGTAGTGACCTAAGAAGACATTGTAAAATAAAGGGAATATGTAAGAGTAAGGACCACAGTGACACTTGGGACCCATAACAAATTGTGGAAACTTGTCCAGAATCTCTCCCCTTCAGTCTTAGAGGGACAGATCCACTGATCATAGAACCATGAAATGGTGGTGATCTAGATGTTGTCAGCAAAGCAAGTCAGTGTGGGTGTCCACAGAAAGAGATTAAGGTGGAAAGGATCTATGCTTCATCGTGGAGCCGCACTGATGCAGCAGAGGGATAACTCCCTCAAGTCACTGCAGAGCTACATCAGGGAATACAGACATATCAACTGCACTGAAGGAACTTGCATGGAACATCAGGGGGTGCTTGTTCATGCTCTCAGACAACCAATTTTTTGAGCTAGCAAAGAGCCTAGCTGCAGACAGTGGGGACACAGCACAATACAACCAGGATGATAAGTAGAGGTAGGAGGTGATGTAATTCATGTGACTGTTACATGAATTACATCACCTCCTACCTCATGTCAGAGGCTCTCCTAGATCCTGTCAGAGGCTCTCCTAGAACTTGAAGATGAAGGCGTGAGACACCTTCTGTTGTTAGATGACTTAAGGCCCCAGTATAGCTCTGCGTTGGGCCAAACGGCACTCGACGCCGTGCGAACGCCGCGGCACAAGCCTTTGAACGCGGGCGTGAACGCGCCAAGCTCAAATTTTACGACCGCTTACGCGAGGCGCGTTGTCTCACAATAAACTGCCCGACGCCGGACTGTTTTGTATGTGACACAGTTGTATTAAATTCCCCTTCTTCATCCCTGATCTGGACTTTTCTTTTGTTTTTTTGCCAAAAGTCAAGTGATCGTGCTTCCTCCTCCGATGAGAAGGAAATGAATGAATTTGTCACGAGCGAACTAAACTCATGTCCAACGTGGCTGCGTGAGGTTCTAAATATTTCCTGGTGTTCTGGTGTGCTGGACCAGCGCTCCCTGTTTTTATTTAATTTTTTAGAACTTTTTATTAACATATAAACACAGAAAACCGTTGCGCAGCCCGTGCCTTTTTCCCCCCACCCGACCTGTCAATCAATTCAGTAGGCGTGTCAGCAAATGACCAATCAGCTACCTCAATTTGTCCCGTAGGTAAACGCTCCGCCCTGCTGTTGCTGCTGGAGCTTCACGCTGAGCTATACAGTACTGTGAACTGCCTGCGCGCAGCACGCGCGCGTCGAGCGGCGTTCGGCCCAACGCAGAGCTATACTGCAGCCTTTAATCAGCCAAGCTATTCAAATTAGAACAATATAGACACACCCTCTGGAGCTACATCGTCAAACATGTCCCCTCTCCATTCATCAAATATGCCACCAGAGCAACCAACCCCTCCCAAAAACCAAACAGACATCCGTGCAAATGTAAATACAGAGGCACAGTCAATAGAGGAATTGAGGAAGGTGTATGAGGAAGTAGGTGACAGCCTAACAATACAAACCAGCAGTTCCCCAACCAGCTGTAATGGCCAGTTGTAAAGGCTACTCTAGCTTGCAGCTGCTCACAACTCAGCCCAGAGAGACTAGTCGCAATCAGAGACTTTTCCTATCTCCTACGTAGAGAGTTCAAATTGTTTGGAAGACAAATGGGAGACAATAGTTACAAGATAACGCTATAATAGCCTCACAAAGCAAATCAAAGAAGGGATAAAAGAAGGATGCACCGAAGCAGAAATTGTCAGAGATGTACTTAAAATTATCAAGCCTGGCACCTTCAGAGATATTCTCATGCTTAAAGATGAACTATCTCTACCTGAAATGCAAGGTTTCCTCAGATCTCACCATGGGGAAAAGGCAACAACTGAGATGTTACAGGAGTTAATGTGCACGGACAAACAGAACAAGAATCACCCCAGCAGTTTTTGTATCATATGATTGGACTCAAGCAAAAGCTAACTTTCCAGTCCAAACAGGCCCACACAGATACCATTCAGGAAGTGTTCCTCCACACAATATACCAAGGCCTGAGAGTTAGCTATGCTAACATGAGACAGAGACTAAGACCCCTGACCCAGAACAATAATGTCACAGATGAAGTAAAGTCATAAAATAATTAGTGATGAGAATGAGCTCCAGCAGAGATTAGGTCAGATATCACACTAAAAGACAATACATGCTCAAAGTGTAGTAGGTGAAGCTGAAGAAAGGACAGCTAAGGAACACCAAACCTTTCAAATACTCAAACAACTCACTGCCAAGCAGAGACTTTGACCAGCATTGTGGCCAATCTAATGGAACTTAAAACTGTAAACCCTACCACTTTTCCCATTCTCACCCATTCAAGTTTCCAGTACTGTAATCCAGTAACCCTCACCAGCCTCCAGCTAACTGACCTACAACCTCTGCCAAGAGAACAGTCCTTTGCCCAGAGGGCACTGAACAGAATGTGAAGGATTGTAGCCATTGCTTCATGTGTGGTGAACTCGGACACTGAGCAGTTGGGTGCTTAAAGCGTACCAAGTTTCAGGGGAACTGAAATTGACCTCTGTTGAGAGACAGTTAGCGTGGCCCTCGCCTTCCTGCACAGCTCCGCTCAATTCTCATTTCCCTTCACTGCTCAGTCTGGGACTTCTCCCATAGACAACGATTTCTCCGGTAGATTTTTGACCGGACCAATCAGAGAACAGAAGGGGCAGAGTTTTTGGCCCCTAACCCACGCCCCCACCTGTCCCAGCGAGCAGCCAGCGAGCAGCCGCATGTTCTCATTCAAAGCGATGCAAAGCGATGCAGGACTGTTTTATATGTGACACAAATGTATTAATTTCCCCTTCTTAATCCCTTATCTGGAGTTTTCTTTTGTTTTTTTGCCAAAAGTCAAGTGATCGCTCCCTCTCCCTCCTCCTCCTCTCTCTCCGCTGAGTGCAAAGAATAAGGAAATGACTGAGGTTGTCACGAGAGAATTAAACTAGGGTTTTACGTTGCTGCCCGAGTCCCTGCATATTTTCTGGTCTTCTGGTGTGCTGGACCAGCGCTACATGGTTTTATTTTATTTTATTAGAACGTTTTATTAACATATAAACACAGAATATGCAGCGGCAGCGAGAGACTGCAGCAGGAGGCGGAGCTGAAGTCAAGTTCGGCAGAGCACAGAGGGGGAGGGAGCAGAATGCTTTCCCTGTTCAAAATTTTTCTAAGATCCAATGGTTTTGTTCCTCAGGCATAGGCCACGCCTCCAGCAAGAATTGTTTCTCTATGGAGAAAGTCCAGACCCTAGTACGAAGCGAAGTGAAGAACAAGGGTCTGGTTTTAACCAGGAGACAGCAAGAGCCCTATACTGAGCCCTGTCCCAGCCAGTAAAGCCCACTTCTGCTAACCAAGTCAAGATGCCTGTCAAACAACACAGTAAACAGACAAAAGGACAAGTCAAACACAGTAGGAACAAATCCTGTCAAAGCACCCCAGGCCACAAAGTTCCCCTAGTCTGTAAGAAAAGTCTCCTTAAATGTTTGATTAATGGTTATCCAGTGACAGTATTATTTGACTCAGATTCACAAGTGAGTATAGAGCTTTGGAGCGTGACGTCACGGTCCGCGGCGCAAAGCATGATGGTCCACGGCGCACAGCATTGTGGGATTGAAATCGCCATTTTAAAAGCCCTCTAAAAGAAGCTCTGTTTCTCGTTTTTTTTTTGTTAGAATCTAAGAAGGTTTTAACAGTTTTGCAATGGTCTAAACATGCTGTGTTATTGGATGTAATGTCCGGTCACACGATCTGAAAGTAGATAGAAAACGGACTTTCAGTTTCTGTTTCCTGCTGGAAGCTGCGCGAGGGAGCTCATGTGTCGGACCTAACAAAAAGGAGATGAATGTCCTGATATCAGCTGTGAAACGTCCTGATATAACTTTCTCCATGTCCCAAAATAACTGCTAGTTTGTTCCAGACATCCTGGTGAGTGTATAAATTCGTTTTGTTGGAGTTGTGCCATAATTTTTGCACGATTTTGTCCGGGTGTTTAGTTCATAGAAGTGGGTCAGCCTAGTTTAGGTTGGGTTTATATTTTTTATATAACGTAGTCTGATTTTAGACGGAGTGGACAGCTGTGTTATTGTGAAATAAACTGTTTAAAGTTTCTAGTGTGTTGTGACTGTTACTGTATTAATACTGATCTGTGTTCTGATCTATCCTTGTCAAGGCAAAACTTCATATGAAATGAATTAAACTCCAGAAGAGCTCAGTGAAGCTGCAGATGGAGAAGCAGGGACCAGCAAATACTGTACACCGTCCATGTTGCTCAGGTAGTACCACATAAAACAATTTCTTCATGCACAAACAGAAAGGTAGTAGTCATCTGTTACAGAACAGGTCAGAGCTGAATAAAAACCAGCTGGAAAAAGTAAATTTAAAGTATTAAATAGGACTTCCTTGTTTTGTCATCATTGTTTAAGGTGTCACACAAAACTCTGTCTAATACCTGTGTCTTTTTCTCTTCAAGGGATGGAGGTGACAAGCTCATAACAGAAGGACGTTGTTATCTGACAGAGGCTTTGATATTAGACTGTGTGAGAGTCAAGGTTCTTGTCATTCACATCACATGTCATACGTGAGGTGGAACGAAGCTGTGTACACAGGGTCCCTCTCAACGTTTCATCAAAATCTTTCCAGATATTTAGCTAACAAACAGCGTTGAGTCCATTAGTTAACGGCAACGTTCAGAGCAGACGTGTGGAACAAGGCGCAGCCCTCAGAGCATGCGTTAAGGACAACTCTCAGCTCACCTGCAGCCCTCAGAGCATGCGTTAAGGACAACTCTCAGCTCACCTGCAGCCCTCAGAGCATGCGTTAAGGACAACTCTCAGCTCACCTGCAACCCTCAGAGCATGCGTTAAGGACAACTCTCAGCTCACCTGCAGCCCTCAGAGCATGTGTTAAGGACAACTCTCAGCTCACCTGCAACCCTCAGAGCATGCGTTAAGGACAACTCTCAGCTCACCTGCAGCCCTCAGAGCATGCGTTAAGGACAACTCTCAGCTCACCTGCAGCCCTCAGAGCATGCGTTAAGGACAACTCTCAGCTCACCTGCAGCCCTCAGAGCATGCATGAAGGACAACTCTCAGCTCACCTGCAGCCCTCAGAGCATGCGTTAAGGACAACTCTCAGCTCACCTGCAGCCTGTGTGAGAGTCAATGTTCTTTATTGTCATTCACATCACATGTTGTACGTGAGGTGGAATGAAACTGTGTACACAGGGTCCCAGTTACAGCCAACAAAAGTACAGTATAAATGAATGATGTGCTGAAGTTCAAATCCCATCATTCACTAAAGGGAGATTTCCACTTGATACTAATGATTTTGAAAACACATGAGCACACCTTAGAATTCATGTGGAAAGTGACTGGTTGCATGAGAAACAAATATAAAATGTTACATAGAACTACACCAGTTAACTATACTGGTGCTTACATGTGAAAGTGAAGAGGAGACACTTCTTCAGATTGTGTATGTGCTGTATGTAAAATGTAGACTGGAGAAAAAAAATTATATTTGATGGACTCGTTGTTTTGAAATATTTTTACAGTTGAATAATAACAAGTGGTTGTTTTTTCTCATTTAATAAAAATTAATATGGTAAACATTTATGAAATATTTACTTCAGCACTAACATGTAAACATGATGAAATTGATCACATTTGTAGTAAACATTTGATGTATTAACAAATTTAATTAACGGGGATTAACCTGTCCAAATAAAAGTTGAATGAATGAATTTCAGGTAAGTAATAAACATAAAATGAAACATCCATTTTGAAGTAAACATTTGATGTAATTAAACATTTCTAGTAACAATGTGATGAACATTGTGTAAGTTAATACATTTTATAGAAAAATTGCTACACAAAAAATGTGCAAATATACAGCATGATTTACATAATTATGTCTCCCTTGAAGCTGGAGAACAAACTGAGAAATATTTTTAGGAAGCTTCATGCTTTCTGCAGACGTCCAGCTATGGCTGTGGGTCCACACAAGGTCACAGTGGTTTGATTATGCACCTGTGCAGTGTGGACGATGCTTCTTCAGGTGAACTTCATCTCCTGCCTCCACAGCCGCTGGATGCTGCATGTCTCATATTTGTAAGGGAACTTTCTCCAGGCAGCAGCGATCACACAGAGTCCATCAGGAGATGCTCCATGTTCAGGAGTTGGATTTTGTACTGCTA
>JBBPBX010073362.1:0-17844 GCA_038048925.1 Garcialebias charrua | reverse complement strand
GATACAGCTGTGGTGGGATGCATCACAGATAATGATGAATCCAGCTACAGACAGGAGGTGGAACATCTGGAGAGCTGGTGCAAAGAGAACAACCTTCACATGAATGTGAAGAAGACGAAGGAGATGATTGTGGACTTCAGAAGGAACAAACACACCCACACCCCACTGTATATAGGTGGATCTGCGGTGGAGGTGGTCTCCAGCTACAAATACCTGGGTGTACACATGAATGATAACCTCAGCTGGAGCAATAACACCACCAGCCTGATCAAGAAAGGTCATCAGAGACTCTACTTCCTCAGACGGCTGAGACGAGCCGGTCTGAGAAGCCCAGTCCTCACCTCGTTCTACAGGTGTGCAGTGGAGAGCGTCCTGTGCTCCAGCATCAACGTGTGGCATGGAGGCTGCACAGTTGCAGAGAGAAAAGCTCTGCAGAGAGTGGTGAAGGCTGCACAGAAGTCTGTGGGAGTCAGTCTCCCCACCATCACAGACATTTACACCTCCAGATGCAGAAAAAGAGCCACCTGCATCATGAAAGACCTCACTCACCCAGCACACTCACTCTTTGCACCACTCCCCTCGGGACGGAGGTTGAGGAGCATCAAATGTAGAACCACTAGACTGAGGAACAGCTTCTACCCTGAGGCTGTCAGACTCATGAATAAATAAATAATAAGAATAAACACTGCAAAATGTCACATCATACTGATACTGATCTGTTTCTTGTTGCTGCGTTCATCTGTGACCATCTGCTCATGTTCGTGCTGCTGTTTATAATGATGTTTTTCTACTACATTAGGGCTTAGTGTATTACTAGCTGATGTGATGTCTCTCTTAGTTAATCCTAGATGTTATTATTGTTTTCTCTTGCATTTGTTGTTGGATGTAACTGGGACCCTGTGTACATAATCTCGTTTTCAACACATGTACTACATGCGGTGCAAATGACAATAAATTCTCTCTGACTCTCTGACTCTGACTCTGACTCTCTTAATGAGAGTTTTGGATGATTTACTGTTTAAAAAAGATATATGTCAGACGTGAGGTCTATCTGCCGACAGCTGCTTGCTAACAGACATTAGCATAGTCCCGAGTCAACACGGAGTGCTATTTAGGTATTTTTAAATTATGTCGGCGCAATCAGGTACGATCTGTTGTTTGTTTTTATTTGGGGAGAGTCTATTAATGAGAGTTTTGGATGATTTACTGTCTTAAAATGATAGATCTCAAACGCAATCGGACATGCTCAAAGCCACGAAGCTCCCTGCACGTTTTTTTAAAGCTGAATCGTAAAAGTTAATAAGTTTTCCATTAATAGAGTATACAATAAAATGATTTGAGCAAGATTAAAACTTCTACTGCTTATATTGACCTTCCAAAACTGAAGACAAATCGCTTAGATCAACACTAGAAATGCTGCACTCGTCTGAGTCGACATGCTCCGCCATTATTAATTACATGCGCGTTGAGCAGCGGCTCCCCACGTGTACGTCAAATGACGGTTTTGCGGAATGCACGGAATTTTAGGGGCGTGTCCCAGAGAAATGACTACCATAACTTGGAATAAAAATTTAATATATTTATAATTTATTATGCAAAAACGACCAGAGCTCAATGATATAAGATATATATGTTCTGACAAATATTCAAATTTACAAAATCATGTCACAATCCCTTTAAAGTTATTGATCCTCGCTACGAACATCCATCACTCAAAAAGTTCAGAACTTTATGAAAAAACTAAAACTGATGTCAACAAGCCCTGGAGCTGAGTTCTGATGATGATGATGATGATGATGATGATGATGATGATGATGATGATGATGATGATGATGATGATGATGAGTGCGAGCTTCAACCGTTCAAGAAGAGATATTGTTCTTTTATTATTATTATCTAAATAATCTTTTTTATTTAAAATCATAATCTTATTAACTTATTTTTTTTATCTCTGTGTTTTATTTCCAGTCTGTGACAGAGGTAGCATCTCTCTCCCACTTCAGGGACAGACATCCACCAGAGATCACCTGCTGCAGCTAAGACGTGTGTGATGACTGAACTGAACTCTGGACTTTTCCAGGACCTGTCCCACCAAGAAGAGGTTGTGAGTACAGTAATGAGGACAAATACAGCCACACTGCTGCTACTGGACAAAAACTTGATTAGTTAGATTGTAAACAGTCTGTTGCTGCTTATTGTTCTGACTGTTATTGTATTTATTAAGATTTTTATTATTGTTCATATATTTTATTTATTGTAGAGTGCTGTTTATTTAAAATATCATCCAAATGGGTCACTTTTATTTATTACTACAATACAATCAAAATATATTTTTGGCATATTTTCAAAATAAACATTTTGTAAGTCTTTATTTTGTCTTGTTTTTTGTACCGAAAATAAACCGAAAATAAACCGAACCGAGCCCTCCTTGTAGTTGAACTGAACCGAAATGTGATTTTAGCGTACCGTTACACCCCTACTAAGTAGAGCCGTTATTGGGATTCATTTTATTGTTGTGCCTTCTATTTCCTTCCATGCTGCAGTGTATGTTGGTGAACACAGACACACTAAAGGTCTCAGTTGGGCTGCATGGTAATAATCCTGTAAACAGGGAAGGCCCATTCCACCCTTTCTTTTCTTAATTGTAGTGTCTTGAATTTAATACTGGCTTTTTTTCCCCCTGCCACAAATACCTTGCTATTAAAGCTGCACTATGTAACTTTGTAATGCAGTCTGTAACTTTTCTAACAATATGTTTTTAACATATTTCTTCACTCTGTCACTATCTACTGACAGACTGATGTTAGACAAAGTAATCTCTGAAAAAAACTATAGTCCCCTTGCTTCTCTATCAGCATTTATAAAAACACAGAGTGACCCGGACAATGACCAGCCAGACATACCAGACCTGCACTGACAGACATGAGGAAGTCACGAGCGAATTAAATCATGTCCAACGTGGCTGCGTGAACCTCTGCTGATTTCTGCTGGTTTGTGTGTTGTTGGACAAGTGCTCCATGGTTTTATTATATTTTTAAAAACGTTTTATTAACATGTAATCACAGAATATTGAAGCGGCTCCGAGCGGACACACAGCAGGGGGCGGAGCTGCAGAACTCAAGTTCAACAGAGAACGGACTGTGGCTCCTCCTCAGAGCCATATATGGCTCTGAGGAGGAGGGAGCAGAATGCTTTTACATGATGAAAATTTTTCTAAGTCCCAGCGTTTTACAGAAATTACATAGTGAACCTTTAACCTGTCCCAATATAAAAACTGTTTAGGTGGGATTTTGACTGGTAAACACTGAAATAAGTACAGTATCTATGGAAGTACAGTATATTCATCCTGATGGATTCTATCTGGGATTTTAAACTTAAAAAGGGAATAACATTCCATGTATGTACCGTATGTCTGATTTTATTTTTGAATTTAAAGGGCCATAGTTTAAATCAAACAGTCTCGAGAGGTCCCGAGGTAGTGATACACCCAAATATTTAATAGATTCTGTATCCCAATTCCTACTGTACTTAGTCTTTATTGAAGTTGGGGATCATAGTTAAATGTTAATACTTGAGTTTAGTTAATATTGATTTTGTACCCAGAAAGTAAACAAAATTCTACCAGCAATTTCATCCGTTTTGGGAGTGTTTGTGTGGGCTGTGTAATACATATCAATAAATGCTTTGAGATTTTGTTTAATGTGGCCATCATGGCAAGCTGCTGTTGTCATAGTAACAACTCAATGTGAGTTTTCTGTGTTTAGGTAGGAGCGGCCTGGCCGGGACGTCTTCAGCTGTGCTGTCCACGATGCCTCGGAGGAGAACCGGTAAGGTCACAAGGGTTCGGCCATGTTGAAGTGGGGTTCTGTGTTAAGGATGAACACTTAGCAGAAAGGGGGGCCCTCTGCATGCTGCCTGAAGGAGAGGAGACCCCCCCACACACACACACACACATGAAGGCTGCATAGAGGAGCTCTCTACTGGCTGTGTGTTGGTGGTGCTCTCTGATTAGCTTGGGGTATACAGTAGTTTACTTTTAGTGTCTAAACTGAGCCCTGATTTAATTCCAGGGTCACATCAGCCACATCATGGGTCACTGAATGCAGCAGGAAGAACAGGAGAAGTCACCAGGATCAACCTGACGTCATGTGAACATCATGAATGATCCAATTACATGTCAGCTACTGAAAGGGACAATCAGGAGCCTTTCTGTTGCAACAGGGTGTTTGTAGAATTTTTAATTTCTCCTTACTCAAAGCTGGAATGATTCCAGCTTATAGAGAACCATCAAATCATCAAAACCATGCCCACCTGACTTCTGATTGGCTCACCTGTTCCGGCCAGGTGTGAACTCTGGTCTGACCTCTACGCAACATGTTCACTGTCTCATTTAGCAAAGGGCTAATGCACAGTTTAACATATGGGTATTTATTCCCTGACTTGGGGCTTTCAGGATTAATTATGAACAGTAAAGTTCTTCTTCTGTGGTGTTAAAGAAATCCAGTTTATGTCTGCCACGTGACTGAGTTGTTTAAAAGCACTGAAACTGTTAATGAAGGATTAATGAGGGACAGAATTAACTTTAAGTAACGCCAGAAATGCTGTTTACAAATTGTCTTCCTGTTTATACGTTTCTATTTTCAACAATCAAATTTTGATCTTTTTACTTTTTATTTGACTGAAAGGGAAAACTACTTTGTGCTGACAGAAGTTCCTACTCCAAGCTGACCCATCAGAGGCAGCATTTGTATTGTAGACTGATTTCAAAATAAAATATTTTACTGAAAGTGTTTACCAGCACTTCAAATTGCTTCTAAATCCTTTTCCAAAAGATTTCAACAACAGCCGTAGAGAACACTACACTTCCCATGAGCCCCCACTCTGCAGAGGGTGGGGCGTAGGAGGAGGAGCTGATGGGGGAATGTGGGAAAGAATGTGAAGAATTCATTTCCTGTTGAGCAGCTCTCCCAGTGAAGGAAGAGACAAGGAGTCAAGGCCAAGGGTACAGCTCTCCTCACTTGTCCTGTTGGATCACTGGAGGCGCAGCATGGCTGAACCTCTGCTGACGAGGACTTTCTCCAGGCTGAGAGGCAAAAACAGAAACAAATCCAAAGAGAGTGGTGAGTTTTCCATCACTGTTAAACAGCAGTAAACGCATCACGTTTATCAGAAACTTCATTCAGAGAGTTCTTAAAGGAATAATGCACTTTGAGATTTTTATTAATGAAAAGTGCATTATAAATGGAATTCATTATTATTATTAATGTGTGTCCTTAGGTTTTAGAACATCTAAATGCATGTGGTGTGTTCTTAGGTTTTAGAGTTCTTGAAGGCATCGCGTGTGGCCTTGTTTTAGTTTCTAAATGCATCACGTGTCCTTAGGTTTTAGAGCTTCTAAATGCATGTGGTGTGTCCTTAGGTGAGTTCTTAAAGGAGCTGTATGTAACATTTTTTATGAACATATTTCTTCACTCTGCCACATCTCCTGACAGACTGATGTTAGCCAGGTAATCTCTGAAAAAAAAAAAAAAAAAATTGTCCCCTTGCTTCTCCAGGTGGTAAATAAGCATTTCTAAAAAGAAAAAGTGACCCGCCGTTTTCCAGCCAATAAAAACAGAGTTTTTATTCAGCCAATAAAGCTGCGTTCCAGTTGTCCTCAACAGAGCTTCTCACGCCCCAACCTGTCCCAGCCCCAGCGCCGCGCACGTTCTCGTTCAAAGGATTGGAAAGCGATGCAGGACTGTTTTGTATGTCACACAAATGTATTAAATTCCCCTTCTTAGTCCCTGATCAGGACTTTTTTTTTTTTCCCAAAAGTCAAATAATCGCTTCATCCACCGCTCTGTACCGCTCCCTCTGCTGACTGCAATGAATGAGGAAGTGAAATTGTCACGAGTGAATTAAAGTAGGGTTCAACGTTGCTGCCAGAGGCTCTGAAGATTTCCTGGTCTTCTGGTGTGCTGGAATAGCGCTCCATAGTTTTATTCAGAATGCTTTTCCCAGTTGAAAATATTTCTAAGTTCCAGCGTTCTCCAGAAACTGCCGACGGCACCTTTAAAGGCATCATGTGTTCTTAGGTTTTAGAGTTTCTAAGGGTGCATTCACACAAGCCCTGTTGTCCTGAACTCGAGTCCATTTGCCTAGAAAGTCTGTTTCGTTTGGGGAGGTGTGAACGCGCCATCAAATTCTGTCATGGAACAAAAAGGTGAACTCTGGCTCACCTAAAAACCTAGTTCTCGGTCCAGTAGAAGAAAACCCGCGGTTTGAGTACAGTGTGAATGCAAGCAGACCGGACACCGCTCCGCAAGCAGGAAGCGACCTACAGTACAGGGAAAACACATGCATTTCTCTTACCTCACGGAGCCATCAGCTTACCTTGTGTGAAAAACAACATTCTCCATGGTCTTCTGCCTCATCTTCTGCTCATGCTGAGCCCAGTGTGGAAAAAAGACAAAATAGAACTCCTAAAACCGATAAAATTTGATGCCACTCTGTTTTTTTAATTTCCAGAAGAAGAAGCGTCTTCTTCAGAGGCTTTTGAGTCGTTTCCTTCAGTAGTTCTTGGTGCATCGCCACGACAGGCGAGTGGGGGAACAGGTTGGTTTGCACAGGTTGACTCGACTGCACAGTGCAGTGTGAATGCAAACCGCACCAGCTCAAATGCAAACAAAATGTTATGAATATTGGTCCCCAACCGAACCGAGTCTACCGGACTATCAGAAACAACCCAAATCTATAATATCCTGATGCATGCTCAATAATCCAGGTAAAAAAAATCTGAACTCAGGAGCCAGACAGAAGAGAAATCACACACAAGACAGGCTCTAGAGAAATGTGGATATCCTAACTGGACCTTCCTGAAAGAAGAAACCCAAACAGGACTCCAGCAGCCATCAGGTGAAAAGAAGGAACCCAGACCCAGACCAGTGGTCATTCCAGATGTTGCAGGAGTTTCAGAGACATTGAGACGTTTATTTTCTAAACACAACGTCCCAGTGGCTTTTAAACCCCAAAATACATTAAAGACTGGTTCATCCCAAAGATCCAGTCCCCCGGCACAAACAGAGTAATATTGTGTATGTTGTTCAGTGTCAGGAGGGTGATCAGTCTTATATCAGGGAAACTAAACAGCCACTGGCCAAAAGGATGGACCAGCACAGAAGATCAACATCATCAGGTCAGGACTCTGTGGTCTACACTCATCTCCAGGTCAGAGGTCACTCTTTCAGGGATGAAGATGTTCACATCCTTGATAGAGAGGAACAATGGTTTGAGAGAGGAGTAAAGGAGGCCATCTTTGTGAAAAGAAACCGTCCATCATTAAACAGAGGTGGAGGCCTCCGGGTTCAACTGTCCCCCTCTTACAATGCTGTTATTGCTAGTATTCATTTAATTTTCATTTCCATTTAAAAAAAAACACAAACACATTTTCCAAAAAAAAAAAAAAACATACCGTAAAATGAAGGGAAGCAGAAGAAGAAAACATTTTTCTTATCATATCTGCTCCCTCTTAGACAAAATCAATTCTAACTATCAATTCAAACAATAATCATTCATATAATACAGCAAATGCTTAGCTCATCAAAATTTAGTATCACTCAGCCCTCTGTGAATAGCAAACAACCATCAGGTGCTAACGATCCATCATTAGACTGATGGTCCTCTAGTGGTGCAAATCTCTGTGTCTGGAGAATCGATTCAATTCTGATTTTTGGTGTCACAATTCGATTCAAAATCGATTTTTCGATTCAGAAACGATTTTTGATTCAGAAACGATTTTTCTATTAAAGCTGGGGTATGTAAGATTGTAATGTAGTCTGTAACTTTTCAAACGATATATTTTTAACATATTTCTTCACTCTGTCACTATCTACTGACAAACTGATGTTAGACAAAGTAATCTCTGAAAAAAACTATAGTCCCCTTGCTTCTCTATCAGCATTTATAAAAACACTAAAAACACAGAGTGACCAGGACAATGACAGCCAATAAAAACAGAGTTTGTAACCAGCCAATTAAAAACAGAGCTTGAATTTGAATCAGCCAATAAAAACAGAGCTTGAATTTGAACTTCAGCAGAGCCTCCCCCTCAGAGCCATATATGGCTCTGAGGGGGAGGGATCAGAATGCTTTGCCTGTTGAAAATATTTCTAAGTTCTGTGCTCTACAGAAAGTTACATAGTGCAGCTTTAAAATGGTCATAAATTTAGTTTCAGTTTCGTAACTGACAAGCTGAAAAGAATAAACAACAATGTAAACAAATGGAACATTTAAAACAATAAATTTAGGTTCCTTATTGTATCAATTTTTTTGCATCGTTTGATATTTATACCAAAAATAAGAACAGATAATACAAGAATGCATTAAATTCTGTAACTTAGGTTAGCTTTTTGCTCTGTTACTTATAGAAGATTATTGTTTAATTGATTGTTTGAACTTGTTTTGTTTTTGAAAAAAGGGGCAGATAAAATAAGATTTCTTCTTCTTTCTGCCACCTTTCATTTTATGTATTCTTTCATATACTATGAGATATGGTTTTATTTTCTTTATCTTTTGGGTTTTAATGTTAAAAAAAAAAAATCAATTTTGGGGCTTTTAGAATCAATTCTGAATCGCCAGGACTAAGAATCTAGATTCTTTAAAAAAAATCGATTTTTTTTCCTGCAACCCTCCTCCTTGATCATGTGAGCAGCTGGTTTTGTCTTTCAGCAGCAAACTGGTTGATCCACCATGAGAAGGTGCTATTTATAAGACTAATGCCTCTTTTCCACCGCTCGGCTCGGCTCGGGTTGGATCGGCTCAGGTCGGCTCAGTTCGGGTCGGGTCACATCTATGTTCTGTTTCCACAGCTTTTTTGTACCCCTTCTGTGGGCGGGGTCCAGAATCCTACTCGTCTTACCACATGGTGGCAGTAGTGTTCCTCAAGCTATTTACTACAGTACTAGCCACCACTAGAAGAAGAACACAATAAAGACTTTGTATCACATATTATCAATTCTATCAAAAACCACATAGCTGATATTTTTCAAAAAAATCTAGTGTGATCACAACATGTTCATATGTAACAGTTGTGGACCCGTCCTGTCATAATCACACTCTCAGAGGCCAGTGGGTTGGATGAAGTGGAACTTTACTGCAAAATGAGTGGTTCACAGCACAAAGAAACTGTAGTTAGCTCCTCTACTGGTGTGGCCATCACAGCAGAGAGCTGACCAACTGTGTGTAAAACTTTTCTTACAACAATTTCAGACAATACTGCACTCTTTTTAACATATGATCGTATAGTGGTTTTAAAATTAACATGGATTTAATGTAATCTGGTTTTAACCCTATTTTAGCTTAACATCCTGGTTTTAACCCTATTTTATCTTAACATCCTTTTTCTCTTTTTTTATTAGTTTTTATAAATGAAATAAGAAAATAGAAAAATAAATACAGACAGCGGTCAAAATGAAATATTAAATTATTCTACAGCGCCCTCTGATGGTTCACAAAAAAATAACAGTTCACGTTGTGTCATAAATGAAATAAGAAATTAGAAAATTAAAGACAGGCAGCCGTCAAAATGAAATATTAAATTGTCTTAACAGCACCCTCTGGTGGTTCACAAAAAAATAGCAGTTAACGTTGTGTCGTCATGGCAACAACCAGCCGTTACTGTACAAGATATAACCGTTAACATAACGGACTTAACTCTGAACATTTTATAAAACAAATTACCTGCAAAATGAGTGGTTCACAGCACAAAGAAACTGTAGTTAGCTCCTCTACTGGTGTGGCCATCTAGAGAAAGTAGCATTTATGAATTTATTCTCTTATGAGCAACTCATACAAAACCAAACTTGTATCAACAGTTTTCTATCAAAGGTTATGTAGCAACACAATGTTGATGCATAACTCTGTATATTACAATAAACTGTATACTGTATTATGATAAATTTCACATTAGCTTTGTAGCATACTTAATGATACTTTTGTAAAATAACCGAACTGTATGACTTACCACAACAGAGAGCTGACCAACTGTGGGGAACTTCCGGTTTTACGTCATATTTATAGCCAACCAGTAGAGGGCGCTTATAAACCACACACTGCAGGACAACTATAATACATATTTTAGCAAGAATTTCACTACAAAATAATCAAAGTGTTTATACCTGTTACATACACCCCCCTGAAATTCTGCTAAATATGAAGAGTAATTCCTCAGACCAAACAAAAAAAGCAAAAAAATGGGTGTATAAAGGTAAAAGCAAACAAAAACTGTAATACCAGGAACAAAACTGGATATATCTGTCAGTTCAAAAACTCTCCCATAAAGGAGTATATAAAGAAAGGAGGTGATCAAACTCCTAACTAAACACAGACTCAAAGGTGCCTGTTACACCCCTGAATTGTAAACACTGTTCCTGTAACCTCAAAAGTACTACTCAAGCATTCTCTTGAATAGCATACACATAACCCTGTTACTTAAACTGAAAGTGCACTTGAAAAGAACTGAATCAGGGAACTAACTGACACAGCGGATAAAGAAGCCTCATTGACTGCATGATCATTCATCTCACAAACAAGACGTCTGGGGGGCTTGATTGACCCACGGTCCCTAAGAACATGACATTTAGGTCGTGTGGAAGCAACCTGAAGTCTGGAACCTGGAATGGAAGTGTCTGAACAGTCACCTTCCAGAGCAGTTGTTACAGGGGCATCAATATCTAGAGGATTGTCAATAGGATGGGATAAGTCTGTGAGGACATTGTCAGGAGAGGACATGTCTGGGTAATGTCGAGAGTCTTCCACATCGTCAACCGTTGAGTGTGCAACATCATGGACAGGGATTAGATGACTGGTTGGATTGGATGTGGCAATCGTGAGATGGTCAGACTGGGTGGCACTGGATCTCCGGTCAAATGAGTCGCCATCTTCTGAAAGGATTCCATCATCGCCAGTCTGCATTAGCCAGTTGACTGTGCGAACATCACTGTCTTCCATTATGTCAGGTACATTAGGGCGTAGACCACTACCATGTGTAGCGGCATCACTGACAGAGTGCACAGATTTACAGTCCTCATCATCCTCGCAGGGCAAGAAGCTAACAGAGAGTAGCAGGTTCCTGTGGACAACTCTCTCTCTACCTGTTAGAACATCCTTGACTCTGTAGACATTGATATCTGGCTTGACTGACACAACCTCATAAGGGGTAGACTCCCATCTGTCCGCAGTCTTTCGTTTACCCGGCACACCTCTGTTGGCGATTAGTACTCTGTCCCCAACAACGAGAGGTGAACCCTTGACCTTGCGGTTGTACAACCTGGCATGACGAGCCTGGGCTTTTGCACTGCTCTTCTGTGCAATCTGAGCAGCCTCATGTAGACCTCTCTTCATGTGAGAAACAAAGTCTGAGTAATTGACAACAGCATCATTGGTGAGGGCATGCTGAAACATGACGTCAACGGGTAGACGAGGGATCCTTCCAAACACAAGGTAGAATGGTGCAAACCCTGTTGTCTCATGCTCTGTGCAGTTATAGCAGAAAGTGAGTAGCTGCAACATTTGTGGCCACTTTGCTTTTGGCTGAGGGGGAAGAGACCTGATCATTTCTCCTAGAGTCCTGTTGAATCGCTCTGCGACACCATTTCCCATCGGGTGATAAGGAGTCGTATGGGATTTCTGTACTCCAGCCATATCTAGAAGTTCTTTGATTAGCTTGCTTTCAAAGTTGGCCCCTTGATCCGAATGAATACGGCGAGGAAACCCATAAATGAGAAAGAAGCCATTCCAGAGACGACGAGCAACTTCCTTGGCAGTCTGATTCTTGCAGGGGAAGGCATGTGCCATCTTGGAGAAATGATCGGTCACAACTAGCACATCCACAGACTTGTTGCCCTGTTCAGCAGTCCAAAAGTCTATGCAAACTAACTCCATAGGTTCGGAAGTGACTATGTTCTTGAGTGGTGCACGGCTTTGCGGCTCAGGTGTTTTTCCTACTATGCAACGCTGACAGGATCGAACATAGTTCATAACATCACGTTCCATGCCGCTCCAGAAGAACCTTTGCCTCACCAGAGACAAGGTACGGTGCTGGCCTTGGTGACCCGCTGTGTCATGGAGACCATGGAGAACTTTCTGCTTCAATGAGTCAGGCACTATGAACTGGAGGATCTTTTTGTTCATGTGGGGATCTCTCTTTGCCTTGTATAGCATGCCATTCTGTATGGTGAGTCTGGTCCAGTGCTTCAGCAGCTTAATCACACTTGGTGATTCAACAGCTCTTTCTCGTTTCGTAGGTCTTTTATGTCTCCGTACAAAGTACATGGCTCTGCTTATTGTGTCGTCGGCCTCCTGCCAATTGACAAGCTGGCTCTGTGGGAGTGCCAAGGACTGGTTTTCATCCAGCAGAAGATTGGGGTCAACACCGGTTCCTAATACATGACTCACACCTCCGCTGGACTGAGCATTGAGGACGGCAGCAACTTCCTCTGCTGAGATTGAGCCTCTCGAGTCTGGTGGTACTGTGTCTTGGTCTTGCTCAGTTGACAACTCATCACCATCTTCTACAACAGCCTGACAGTTGTTGGACACTCTGAAGACATCCTGTATAATTCTGTCATTCACACCTTTGACTTGGTCCAACAGCAAGGTATATGGCTCGTTCACAAGGCGATGACCCATGCATGATTGGACAAACGGCTCACGGCTTAAGGCATCAGCAACGATATTCTTTGGGCCGGGGATGTATTTCAAATCAAAGTCGTATGCAGCAAGCTTCGCCACCCATCGCTGTTCACAAGCATCAAGCCTGGGTTTGGTCAGAATATACGTCAATGGATTATTGTCAGTCCATATGGTGAAGTGTCTGCCCTTTAACCAATGGCTGAATTTGTCACATACTGCCCATTTCAAGGCAAGAAATTCAAGCCGGTGAGCGGGGTAGTTCAGCTGAGAACGTGAGAGGGTTTTACTTGCAAAGGCAACTGGTCTTGCTACTTTTCCACCAGGAGGCAGTTGCGACAGGACAGCTCCAATCCCATCGTAGGATGCGTCGACAGCCAGAATGAATGGGGCTTCGAAATCTGGGTGGGCTAAAGTAACACTTGTAATGAGGTCATGTTTCAGTGTCTCAAAAGCAGTCTGACAGGCATCCGTCCAGTCAGCAGGTGTCAGCCTCACCTGACCTCTCTTTTTGACAGGTTTGCGACCCTTCTTGTGCTTGGTTTGGGCATCCAGTCCAGCCATGAGTTTAAACAGTGGTTTTGCCTTTGCAGAGCACGCTTCAATGAAACTTTGGTAGTATATCACCATGCCAAGATATGACCTGATTTTACTGGGGCAAGGTGTTTTCCCGTCGGACTCCATAAGATCAGTGACTTGGACATTGTTTATGGCTTTCACTTTCTCAGGATCCGTTCGAACACCATCATCACTAATAACATGCCCAAGAAACTTCACAGTCCGCCTAAGGAAGAAGCACTTCTTGGGTGCGAGCTTAAGGTTATGTTCTTTGAGGCGGGAGAAAACCATCTGTAGGCGACGGAGTGCAGTTTCCTCTGTAGGTGCAAAAACCATCAGATCGTCGAGGTAGCACAATAAGCTTGTGAAATTCTCATCACCGAATATGGACATCATCATCCTCATGAACGTAGCCGGGCTGTTGCACAGGCCTTGAGGGAGACGGTTGTATTCATGAAGCCCAAATGGTGAGGAGAACGCCGTATATTTCTTGTCATCAGGGTGCAGGGGAACATTATAAAAGCCTGATGTCAGGTCCATTGTGGAGAAGAACGCGTTACCACCAAGAGCGGCCAGAGCGTCAGCTTGATGCGGCAGTGGATAAGCATCCTTCACAGTTCTCGCGTTCAGCCATCTGAAGTCAGTGCACACTCTGAGGTCCCCATTCGGTTTCCACACCAAGACCAGTGCAGATGCATACTCGCTGTTTGACTTCTGGATGATATTTTTCTCTTCCATCTCATTCAGAGTCGTTCTCAGTTTCTCGTACTGGCTCGGTGGTATGCGTCTGTAGGGTAAACGGAACGGCCTGTCATCGACAAGATGGATACGGTGAACAAACCCCTTAGCTTCTCCACAATCCATCTTGTGCCGTGAGAAGATTGACTCATTCTGCACGATGATGTCAAGGAGCTTGTCTTTCCATTGCAGTGACACTTCACATGACTTCAGGTCAATGTCTTGCAGACCCAGAGACTCCAGTGCGTGCATCATGTCCTCCTCTGACCTTGGCTGCACATTTTCGCTCTGCATACACTGCACGTTACACTCAACGTTGTCAGCTTTTGGCAGGTCCTCCACTGCAATACAAGGAGACACATCTGCTAACTTGGCATTCCTTCTCAGCACCACAACTCGTTTAGTAGGATTGATGACCCTAACAGGCACCCATCGATCTCCCCAAAGAGGAGTAACAACTCGTCCAACAAGGATATGTTTCAGTCCAGCTTTAGATCGTGTTGGTTCAACAATCACTGTACTGCCTGCCGACATCACTGCTGATTCAGGTAACTTGCCCCAAACAAGGTGTTCGCTCTGTGGTTTCAGGGTCACACATCTCTTGACTTTAACTGTACCCACTTTATCTGGAATGCAATCACCCCTCCATCGCTCTGTATTAGATAGCAGTGACAAAAATTGGCAGTGGTCGGCTGTCTGGCCATTGTTGGGCGAGGAAACTAGCTTCCAGTAGCTGTCAGTGTTCTTTAGTTGGGTTAGAATGTGCTTGATGGCATTGCTTCCAAGGATCATTTGTTCTGTTTGGCCTGGAACAACCATTGTTGGAATGACCATCCTACATCCATAAACCATGACATCAAGGTCATATATGTCTTTGGGGAAAACACGTTGTCCACCACAGCCTATAATAACATAATCATCAGCTGTGCCTCTTGTGATATCAGGACACTGTTGTAAAATGGACTTAACAGTGGACTCACTGATTGTACAGGCCATCGACCCACTGTCTAAGAGTGCTTTGAGGGTGGGGCCATTCTGTATTGACACAGGTGTGTAGAACAGGCTGTCAGTTTCTGCTATTCTTTGGGATCCCTGAAATATCAGTTTCTTGGATGGGGTCACTGTACCACTGTACAACTCATAGAGGGATGCATTATCTTGCATTTCTGGTAACTCAGTAGTGGTGGGAGGTTTATTGGGTTTGTCTGCACTGTCCTCCCCTGGGCGCAGACCAGTCAGTTTTCCTGATGTTCTGGGGCAGCTCTTTTGGTTGGACAGTCTCGGCGTGAATGACCTGGAGCATAGCACCTGAAACAAAGTCTATTTTCTCGGCAATGTGACAAGGCACTGTGGCCATCGCTTTTGCAGATAATGCATGGCTTAACAGCAAAACCATCAATATAGTCTGTGCCGTCTACAGGTCGCCTGGGTGGAGCTCGCCGTCTCACTTGTGACTGGTCAGAGGCTCCATGCAGCAGAACCCTCTCTAACATAGACATCACCTCTGCCAGAGAGACATACTGTGTACCATGTTTCTGCGGGCATTCCTGACCACTGTGTGTAGGGACGAGGCCATGGCTCACCTCCGCATTGTGCATGGTAATGTCCACGGTCCTCTTGAGATGCACTGAGGGAGTTTCTTTACAGCTCACTTCAGCGTGGTACTCATTCAGCACCTCCAGCGTTTCAGACGCCGACCATTTGTGGATAGGTTTGGACCTAAAAGTGAGAGCCAGGTCTCTACAGGGACAATTCCTAATAAACATACGGGTCACCTCCATCTCAGGGTTTTCAAATGATTTGCCCTGCTCTCTCAGGCAGTCAGAAGCCAAGTCAGCTGCTCTGTTTAGTCTCAGCCAGTAATCATATGAGTCTTCCTGGTCTTTGGGTAAAGTTGAGTAAAAGTCAGCTAAGGGGACAACAGAATACCTAGTAGAGCTAAAATGTTTCCTGAGGAGACCATAAATTATATCAGGGTTAGCCTTAATGTCAGTGTTGATATTTCTAATCCCAAACCTAACCACATCCTTAGCCTTTCCCTTCAAATGCATAAGGATTTCGTCAGCCTGTTCTTCAATCCTAACATCACTTTTCTTAATAAATGTTCTCATCTGATCTTCCCATTCATGCACTGTAATTGAGTCTGAGCCATTACCTGCAAAACACGAAGGTTCTTTCACCTTCCTCTGCATGAAAACCTGAACCTGAGAAACATCAGACACACAACCGGGCTGACTCTCACCACCCACTACAGTATGTGTGGTTGTAGAACTGGGAGCAACTGTGCTGTGTGGCTGCATGCGTGACATGATGCTGTCAGCCAACTGATGTCCTATCTCCTGGATAACAGATCTCATCTGGGCAGCCGCACACTCAGAACTGTCACTAGCAGGAGTTGGTGTAGGTGTGACATGGGGCATAGGTGTGCTGGGATGGTAATTAACAGGATTATGAACCCTGGGTTCAGGAAATGCATCCAATGAGGGCATAACACCACTCTGAGTAGGACTATCAACAGAAAATTGAATGGGAGTGGGTATACCCCTGCCCCTACCAATACCACTGGGTGTGCCAAACCAGAAGCGGTTACCAGGAGCAGACATAATTCAGAAATTTGAAAATGAATAGACATCCAAAATTCAAAACACCATGGGAAATAAAATCACCAACTTGAAAGATAAAATAAAATCCAAAACTTGTGTGGGACAAAAAAAACTTCACTGTGTCACACTGTACAGCAATATTTGTACACTACACTATAATTCTAACATGTCAGGTGTGAGCTTGAACCAAAAAACACTGCAAACCAACGCCTCCAAGAAGTGATACAGCAGACAGGATGGCTACAGGTTCGATGTTCTTGATTGAAGTCCTGAGTCACGGCACCATTGTAACAGTTGTGGACCCGTCCTGTCATAATCACACTCTCAGAGGCCAGTGGGTTGGATGAAGTGGAACTTTACTGCAAAATGAGTGGTTCACAGCACAAAGAAACTGTAGTTAGCTCCTCTACTGGTGTGGCCATCACAGCAGAGAGCTGACCAACTGTGTGTAAAACTTTTCTTACAACAATTTCAGACAATACTGCACTCTTTTTAACATATGATCGTATAGTGGTTTTAAAATTAACATGGATTTAATGTAATCTGGTTTTAACCCTATTTTAGCTTAACATCCTGGTTTTAACCCTATTTTATCTTAACATCCTTTTTCTCTTTTTTTATTAGTTTTTATAAATGAAATAAGAAAATAGAAAAATAAATACAGACAGCGGTCAAAATGAAATATTAAATTATTCTACAGCGCCCTCTGATGGTTCACAAAAAAATAACAGTTCACGTTGTGTCATAAATGAAATAAGAAATTAGAAAATTAAAGACAGGCAGCCGTCAAAATGAAATATTAAATTGTCTTAACAGCACCCTCTGGTGGTTCACAAAAAAATAGCAGTTAACGTTGTGTCGTCATGGCAACAACCAGCCGTTACTGTACAAGATATAACCGTTAACATAACGGACTTAACTCTGAACATTTTATAAAACAAATTACCTGCAAAATGAGTGGTTCACAGCACAAAGAAACTGTAGTTAGCTCCTCTACTGGTGTGGCCATCTAGAGAAAGTAGCATTTATGAATTTATTCTCTTATGAGCAACTCATACAAAACCAAACTTGTATCAACAGTTTTCTATCAAAGGTTATGTAGCAACACAATGTTGATGCATAACTCTGTATATTACAATAAACTGTATACTGTATTATGATAAATTTCACATTAGCTTTGTAGCATACTTAATGATACTTTTGTAAAATAACCGAACTGTATGACTTACCACAACAGAGAGCTGACCAACTGTGGGGAACTTCCGGTTTTACGTCA